>CAJQZN010019133.1:0-20848 GCA_907164685.1 Colias eurytheme | reverse complement strand
ATAAAAATTTCTACAAGGTAACATTTAAGAACTTAGCCAATGAATAAATAAAAGACGATTTTAGACATCAATATTGTTTGGCACAAATCACTTCGGAGCCTGATTCACAGGTAAAAATGAGCATTATTTATTATGCTAAATTATTAATTTATTCATCTAACTAAAACATTTAATCGTAACTGGCACAAAATTCGTACTCATATAAGATTTTCAGAAAACGCATTGAAGGCAATGTTGTGACAAATATATCCATTTTAAACATGCAATGAAATTTGAAATGAAGAAATTGATGAATAACTTTTTAGTAAAGTAAAATAAAAATAAACACACACATTATAACTGTAATTAAGGTAACATAAAAATAAATAAATGTAAAATATTTCAAAACAAAAAATATGAGCAAGCATGCAATTTTACATTCGACATTTCAGGAAAAATGGCAAGGTGTAGTGCGCAAATTTATTATTACAATAAAAATATTTATATACAAAATATTTGTACCCTCAGGTACCTTACAATATACATGAACAATGCCACTATTATTTACATTTATTATTATGCACATTACATACGACTAGCCTTCGCTAAGTAATATTACAATTAAAACATCTAAAAAAATTCGTTATTCACAATAATAACTATGTTTGAAGCACGTATTCAGTCGTATTTCTTTAATATATTTCGTTGAACACATTATATTTAAGTATGTGTTAGCAACGGACGGATAATATCACTTTATGTTTATATATTAATTTGCTATTTAAAGTTCAGTTGTGGTTTCTACTGGAGATTGGTCGTAGGAGAAACCAGAAAAGTTGCGTTTACCAAACGTCACGTTGTCGTTATCTGATGCTCTGAAATTAAATATATAAGTTTATTTATTATGATAATTAACAAAAGAAAATTAAAAATTATATAAGAAATAATTTGAAGCCAAGCAAGCAAGTAAATATTGAATATAGTGCCATCTAGTTGAAACTAAAAAAAGCGAGTCAGTTTTGTGTGTTGGGAATATTTAGCGGAACTTTGGTTCTATGTTTTCCATTAAAATATACTCATTTTGTATAAACGGCTAGATACTAGATTGCACTATTAAAACTTTCTGGATGTTAAGTAATTTAACTTCGAAGTTATTTTTTATTCAATCGTTCCATATCACAGAGCATTAGCAAATGAGAAAAGTCCAATAAGTACAATTCCTAAACCAACATTTTTAAAATAATGTGAATAAATAATTGAATTAATTTGGTGATATAATTACCTATGCAACCCTGGTATTTCATCATACGCCATGATCGGCTGCGGCTTCTTCTTATGGTTATTCCCATTTATTTTCCTCCCTAACGTCGCAGCTAATAACCCCCCATTTATATTATTATTATTGACTCTCGGTAATGTCCCGAGTGCGTTATTTAGCGGGTGACTATTCTGTGTCCTTCGATTTAACGTTTGAGTGTTGCGTATCATGTTATTTTCGAAGTTGGTCATGTTGTTTAGCGTTCCGCCATTTTCGTTGACGCTCGATGCGCGTGCTGTAGTCGCTGTTTCGGAAAGGGTCGGACTTCTTTCACCTGTATGGAGATTTTAAATTAATTATCTATAGAACAAGGAAAAAACCATGCTTGTGCAGACCAACCAATAAAAGTGCACTGGTGCGAAAATAAATTTTGAAAGTAAGGTAAGTAGAGGTTAGGAGACACGTCAACAATTAAAATAAATAAATATTTCAGGACAATTTTCACACACGGCATGATTCAGATCAACAGTCCCATACTATGCTTTCGCTTGCGTTATGGAAACCAGCTGGCTGATAAACATACATACATAATTAAGTAAGATAAGATATATTAATAATTAAGTATAGATTAGGAGACACATCAACAATTTTGTGGTAAAGTGATAGAATTACAAGCGTAAAATTATTACAATAACATTGTTCATAAATCCTGAATCAATAGCAAAGCCTCACAATTTTGTTCAATATAGTATGTACAGTAAAATATTAAATAGGAAAAGTATAAAGTGAAAAGTAATTACCGTTATCCTTTGATAAATATTGAACATTATGAATGTTGAAGGCATGATTATTTGAGCTGAAATCCAACTGCAAGTCAGCGTCATCTACCGCCATGTTTAAGACCTGGAAAAAATGAGACACATGTTTATTTTCTGAAAGTTATTCAAGTTTTTTCGCTCACTTTACTAGATATTATATTTTTACTCACTTTTTCTCCCCAATGTAGTACCTATACAGATAAGGTAACCATACAAAATATGTTAAAGCATTTACTTAAAAAAAAAATCATCAGAATTAACTTATATTATCAATATTTATCTATAATTGAATGCAAGCCAGGTGCAAGTGTCATCAATAATTTATTCGGATGATAACTTGTACGTCGTTTACAATTTGTATTTTTCAGCATGGTGACGTTTCAAGTGCGCAAAAATAATAACCACTGTACTCTTTAGACCGGAAGGAATTGGTCATGAAAATTCATATCTTTAATCTAATATCTAAGAATCCATACTAATATTATAAATGCGAAAGTAACTCTGTCTGTCTGTCCGTTACTCAATCACGCCTAAACTACTGAACCAATTTTCATGAAATTTTGAAGAAAGGTCATAGGCTACTTTTTACCCCGGGAAAATGACGCAATCCCGGAAATCCCACGGGAACGGGAACTATGCGGGTTTTTCTTTGACTTCGCGGGCAAAGCCGCGGGCGGAAACCTAGTATATTTATAACTAATGTAATATATATCTTGGAATAATGTGTGTATACCATATCTCATATCTAGGAATGTCCTATTTACTGTATTTACCTGAGTCTCATATCTAGGTGCTGGTTCGTCCTCACTGGACTCGTACCCGGAGGGCGGGCGAGGAGGCGCCATGCTGAGGCTCAGTGTGCCGTACTGCTGCTGGAGCGCTTGTTCTTTGTGCTTTTTGTAGCTATAATTAAGATAAATTGATATGTCAAACATAGGCAAAAATGTCTTTGATGAGAGCTTATAGGATGGTAGTGAATAAAGACCTAATTGAAATATATAAGCAACGCAATAGTGGCGATTGATTGCCTAACTTACATTCCGATGTAATAGTGTTATGTAAATACATTTTATCATTGTTAATTTTAAGGAACAGTGAGAAAGCGAAAAATTAATTAATATGCGGTAAAGTTATCATTTCACAGCAAGTTTTGCATATTCTTTAACGCTTTTTTAAGTATAAAATTTAAAAAAAACCTTAATAATGTTTAAAATTATCTTTATCTTAAATATAAACTACAAAAAATCTCACCGATTCCAAGAAGCGCATATATACACGGTCGCAGCAGTAGCAGCCACCAGTACTAGTGCCGCTAGTGCGAGCAACGCCGCGGGCAGAGCCGTAGCGAGCGGCGCGACCGCTATCTGCGTGCGGCGCGGCGGCTCCGAGGGTAATAGTGGAGCTCGGATTGATACGCCGTTGTCTATTGCTCTGAAATATTATAGATGTTACAAAATATCTAGGAAATGATGACTGGTAAGACGTCAGACGCATTTTGACAGAAGCTTCTTCTCATGAAACTGAACAACTTTTGTTCTACAACTTTGCTGAATTCGTAGAAAAAAATTTGGACTTTGTATGGAAATCGGTCAGCTGATAAGCGAAGTTTCCTTACAAAGTCCAATTTTTTTTTACGAATTCAGCAAAGTTGTAGAACAAAAGTTGTTCAGTTTAATGAGTAGACGCTCCTGTCTAAATTCGTCTAACGTCTTACCTTTCACCTGGTATAGTTAATTAACCATAACAAACATACATAAAACATAATATTATGTACTTTCATATAGTGTCTAAAATAATGGCATAAAGACTTTGGGGATAGAATAGAAGTTTCTGAGGTCATTTAAATACCAGTCTTCTCACATAGACATAGATACACTATTGGATACAAAAAAAATATCGTAAAAGTCCTGCCATTTTAGTAGTCTCGAGAATTATAAGAATGAATAAACAAAAACGCTAAATACTACGCTATTACTCACTTTTTAACTGGTTGAGATTCACGTGTCAATATTTCCCCAGTATTTGGATCAAGTAGATACAACCACACATCTGTGCCTTTCGTATCACTTTCCAAAGTTCCATTCTCTCCCAAATACAATCGTGGGGTTAGTTTCTCTAATCCTGCAACTAAACCGCTCTTTCCTTCTATTTCTGATAAAAGACTTCGCGCTTGTGGCGTGGACATAGTGTCTACGTTTACGTTGGACACTTCTAGGACAAATTGATTGTCTTTTTGGAGCAAATTTATCTGGAAATAATGTACAAAGGTAAGGATTGTTAGGGAAACAATATCATCTATAATCTACAAGCCGGTTATATAGCATATTGTATGTTTAAACTTCTCATATGTATCACACCAAGATCAAAATAACGCTAACATGAAGTTTAAGAATTATTTAAAATATATTAATTTAAGAAGAATTAGTTAGTTAAAATTTAAAATAGAAAACTAAACTCAATTAAAATATAGGGATTTAATGTCACAATACTTACCACAACTGAAGCCCTTGCAGTTTTAGAGTCTTCAGATTTAGGATTATCTTTCGCCATTACATTGAATTTGAAAGGCAAGGCTTCTTTAGGAACATTCTCGAAAGTCTTAATATTACTTATGACACCTGTATCACTGTCTAGTGAAAAATATTCATCTGCAGCCTTTGTCCAGGAATTTTTGCGATATTCAATTTTGCCATAATCACCGCTATCTCTGTCTTTTGCCTATAAAAAGATATAAAATCAAAAAATGTAAATCTCGTCAAGATGGTTTTAGCTTCACGGATCTTTATAATCGAGATATAAAATATACTTAACTAAATAGTTATCCAAAAGTGTCAACACAATTTATGATGGGAATGTGGTATTTTTCGTTTAGAATATGAGAATTCAACACCCATATTTTTTAAAGTATGCAGGACAGCTCATCTTAAAATATCAGAATAGCCACTAAACAAAATATAACAGAATATTCCTTACCTTAACCTGAAGAACATTGGTATTCAACGGCATATCCTTAGTCGCGATTGCATAATATTTTTCCTTAGCCCCAGCGATCGTAGATTGCTCATTGAAAATAAACACAGGCGCATTATCATTCACATCAGTTACATGAACATTTATCACTGCCTTACTACTTTCTGGGTTTATTAGACCCTGTATAGATTCTAATTGGACTTCCAAAGAGTATTCGGTAATGTTTTCGTAATCTATGGACGCGTTGAGGTGGATTGCACAGTCTCTTTCCTCTGTTAATCTTACGTAAAATACGCCTGGAATTAAAAAAAATATTCTTTAAAGCGGTGAATAGAAGAACATAAAAAGAAAAATTCCGAGCTTGATTGATCCATGAGTCTGAGCCATTTAATGAACTTATTTCTCTTTTGTCACTATTTATAGCGATAAATGCATGAAGCTATATTCATTAAACAATTCGCACAATGGCCGTTTTATATGCTTGTAATTTTGATTTATAATATTTAAACATTTAGCATCAACGAACTAATTTCTATTAGATTGTGAACACAACATAATGGATTGTTGAAGTTGAGGACACACAGATGACGATAATCAAGGGTTAATAAAAAAGTTAACATAAACATAATTAATAACATACACGGACGTGTAATGGACGTTATGGTTTTTACCTTTAAGTGGGACTGAAATAAAAATAAATTTATTTTAATAATAACAATATAACATTAAATTCTATCACTAGCTTTCGGTGGAAATACATTTTCGTTTAAAATACATATAATAAACTGTCATACTAAAAAAACTGAATTGATACCTTTTACAAATACGTCTAAGTTGGTGCCTTATCTTAATATATATAAATCTCGTGTCACAATGTTTGTCCTCAATGGACTCCTAAACCACTTAACCGATTATAATAAAATTCGCACACCATGTGCAGTTCGATCCAACTTGAGAGATAGGATAGTTTAAACATGTAGGTATCACGGGCGAAGCCGGGGCGGACCACTAGTTTTATATAATTACCTTTGTGTGAAGAACTAGTAAGGAGACATTTGAGCGGCAAATCCCTTGAATGCTTTCCCTTATTCCAAATAGGTAAGGTACGAATTAAAGTACCATTTGGTGAATTTTCTGCCACATGCTCTGTATAGGTGGTGTCGGCAAAACCTAATCTTACCTGAAAAGAGAATTAAAATAATATAAAAATTGTATAATCTAAGGCAATTAATAATATCAATAAATAAATATACAATTTTTCTTTACAAATTAGCCAAAATAAAAACAATATTTGTGGTAGTACTAATTTTGTGCTTACACAATGTGTGTGAGTTTATTTTGCTTATTTTATAAAAGTTAAAAATAACGTCAAAATTATTTTATTTATAAGTCCACATAAAATAGGTTTTGGTACAAAGATTTAAGGTACTTACATCAGGAGGTACGGTGGCTGAATGGCTAACATACACGGTGAGGCTTGTAACTGACGATAACACAGGGTCTCCTTGATCATAGGCTTGCACGTCCACCTGCATAAATTCGTTGCATTAGTATGAGGAATTATAAGAATCTAGTTTTAAAGTATTATGAAGAAATTTTTGTTTCCAAGAAGGGATACATGGATAAATGAAGTTTATTTTGAACTAAATGTATAAAAGGAATACCAAATCATTCTTTATACCTTCTTTTCCAAATCAAGTCATATAACACATAGTTATAACATATTTAATTATTTCAACTATTGAATTTGACATTTTTGGTTTTATGGTATTCAAATGCTTTATAAATATAAATTTATAAAGAACTAGAGATCCGCCCCGGCTTCGCCCGTGGTATATATTTCGCAATAAAAGGTAGCCTATGTCCTTTCTCGGGTATCAAAATATCTCCATACCAAATTTCATGCAAATTGGCTCAGTAGTTTAGGCGTGATTGAGTAACAGACAGACAGACAGAGTTACTTTCGCATTTATAAAATTAGTATGGAGAGAAAAAATTCGATCACGAGGCGGGACTCGAACCCGCATCCTTTCGCGCCAATCCGGGGCGGATGCCTGACCAACTCGGCCACCCGTGACCCGCCAGAGCGATCGAATTTATTCTATCCTTTCAGTTTTATGTGTCTAAGGGACACATCGCTAAAAATTCGATCACGAGGCGGGACTCTATACCCACAAGCCATTGCTTTCAATATCTTTAGCAAAAAAAAAATCCACTTACAGTATATTCACTATCGGTTTCCTTCCTCAAATCGTCTCGTAATTTAATAGCACCCGTATCTGGTTCCACATGGAAGTATATAGACGCTTTACCCCTTCCCACTAAAGCATATCGAATTCTATTATTTGGTGGGGTTGCATCTGAATCTAATGCCACCACGGTTTCTACTAAAGACCCGATTGATGATGTGTCTTCGATAGTAACTGGACGAGTTACTGAGGTGAATATTGGCGTATTGTCGTTTTTATCCTGCAGATTAATTTAGGTTGTCAATATTGAGACAAGCTCGAATTATTTATAGAAAATTCAGTATAATGGAAATAGCCGAAAGATAGAGAGAAAGAATGGATCTTTGGATACTCTAAAAATGTGGTGCTACAAATTAATCATTTAAAGTCAGTTGGATGTAATTCAGTGATACATTAAAAAATATTTTTCAGCAAACATTTTGAATAGCGCTATCTATAGGAATAATGAATTAAATTAAAGATAGAAAAAAAAAACGACGACGAAAAATTGTCTGTAAATCATGATAGTCAAAGTATTGACTGAAGAAAAGACTTAAGTACCACAAAAAAATATGTGCGTGTACTAGTGTTCTCACTTAAGAAGTGAAACTTCTTCAAATGACCTTATTTTTCAAAAAATTATTTACTCTATGCAACTTTACAGAAATACGTCGAATCACGCGTGGTAGGGATAAGAAAAAGATGGCGCGTAACGGAAAAATGTCTCGCGTAACGAAAAAATATTACACTAAATTTTTTTCCAACCCCGATAAAGAAGTTTCACTTCAAAAATCATATGCAAAATCTCTAAAATCATACATTTATCTACTTACATCAACAATAACTTCCACAGTAGTAGTGGCTCCCTTGCCTTCTCCATTATTCTCCTCAGTACCGACAAGTAGTTCATGTCTTGCGATCATTTCTCTGTCCAATGCTTTTAGAGTACGAATCATTCCCGATTTACGGTCTATTGAAAATGATTCGGTATCACCCTTTAGTATTGTGTACGTTATTTCTGGTACCGTATCTGGGTCTTCAGCCTGTAACGGATTAAGAATTGTTAAATAATTTATGTTACTAACATTTATTCACACGACAAGTATTTAATATAAGCAAAAAAATATTTTTTTATAGTGAGACGAGTAGAGAGAAACTTTATTTAAATATACCTAATATTACAGGGGATTTATATTAACGCAGTAATTATACTCATAAAATAATCGGAATCAGACCGAGTAAACCAATAGTAGAAGCAGACCCTCCCATCTCTCACATGAACCGAAAATAAATATGATACTTAACAGAATACAAAGAAAGTCCTCTTTCCATCACCTGAAGTGTGTATTACAAACTAGCTATGTTCCGCGGTTTCACCCGCATTGCTCCGCTCTTGTTGCTCTTAGCGTGATGATATATAGCCTATAGAATTCCTCGATAAATGGGATATCTAACACCGCAATAATTTTTCTAATCGGTCCAGTAGTTCCTGAGATTAGCGCGTTCAAACAAACAAACAAACTCTTCAGCTTTATAATATTTATTTATAACAAATAAAAAGTGAATACTCACATGAACCTTAACAACAGGGTAATTAGGTGCATTTTCCGGTACGTGCACAGAATACAGTGCTTGTGTGAACACCGGAGCTTCGTCCGACACGTCATCAACTAGAACTGTAACAGACGCTGTTCCTAGGCGCTTGTCAATAGCGCCATCTGTTGCTGTTACTACGAACGCGTATTCCTGTAAGTTATTAAAAAAAAATTGGTTGTCTGTAAAGTCGGTTTACTGACGATAGTTGAAAGTGACAACGTCCGATTGTGCTTCTTTGTCGCTCGTTCCGCGCTCTCGCTTGCACTTCAAGCCTTACATGGAACGCCTCAGAGCGAGGTAACGCCGCATGAGTCATGTTTTTTCGTGCGTGTAGCCGGCTTTATCGAATTATAAGACGTTGTCACGTCAAAAATTCAAATAAATAACTACGCCAAAATTATTTGATCGATATGTTTAAAGTGATTAACCAGTACTTAAACCAAAATTATATTTATATAAAAATAAAAGAATGATAAAAATCGCCAATTTTTACGTACAAGGCAAGGCAAGTATCAAAGAAACTTATTGTTTTATCCTCCTGCTAACAGCTCCGTTCCTATTAATTGTCTTAGCGTGATGATATTATAGCCTTAGCCTTCCTCGATGAATGGGCTATCTAACACCGAAAGAATTTTTCAAATCCGACCAGTAGTTCCTGAGATTAGCGCGTTCAAACAAATAAACAAACTCTTCAGCTTTATAATATTAGTATACATTGGCTATATTCATATCCAGAGCATGAAAATGATACATCATTTTCATGATTATATTCTGACATATTTTTACAACACACAACCAATTAAATCAAAGTGTCAGGTGTGAATCACACATCACCAAACTTAAGACACTTAAAAATATACAAATAAATCAAATTTCCAATACCTTCGTGTCTTCATAATCCAATTTAGTACTAGTAGAGATCAATCCCGTAGCATTATCTATAGAAAATGGTAGATTTGTCGGCATCGAGTAACTGATTAGTGCATTTACACCTTCGTCTATGTCTGTCGCGTGGACGTAACCGACTTGTTCACCCGATAGACCTGGAAATGAAAAAAAATAGAAATTAAAGACTTTTTAATGGATTTTAAACGCAATTTATTCATTCTATTATTTTCCCGGCGTTTCGAACACTTTACAGCGAGCGTGGTCACGGGGAGACTGAGATGTTATACCTCTTGACGCGGTTAAAATCCGTTAAAAAGTCTTTAATTTCTAAATGTATAATACTCGCGTAAAATCAAACATGAAAATACTATGAATAAAATTAACTGAAAAATCATAACCCTCCTTTTGCTCCGCCGTAGTCGGGTAAAAATATAGAAAATAGAAACGAGAATATATTTTACATTTAAAAATGTGTCACACTTTAATCAGTCAGTTTCAGTGTTTAAAAACTTTGATTTCGTTTTTGAGAAGATCAATCGCTTTGTTTTACATTGCGATATCCAATTTTCATGATCTGCAATATGTTTTTACTACCGGTAAGCATCATTTGTAGTATTGTGAACGAGTTCTTACCTTCTTTTACATGGAATAAGTAGGAGTCTTCATCAAATTTGGGGTTGTTGTCATTGATATCAGTCACCTTAATATTAACAGTTGCTGTTGTGGACAATCTCCCAGGATCTTCTGCTCTTACCATCTGTAACATAGCAAGTATTTAAGTCGATATTTTATTAATAACTAGCTGTTCCCCGCGGTATCACCCGAATTGCTCCGCTCCTGTTAGTCTTAGCGTGATGATAATATGTAGCCTATATTTTTATTAGAATTTTTCAAATCGGACCAGTAGTTCCCGAGATTAGCGCGTTCAAACAAACAAACTCTTCAGCTTTATAATACATATTAGTATAGATTTGATATAGTGTGAAGAAAGGCTTGAAATTGTGTTGATTAAATAATAATTTTTGGTTGGCATATTTTTTTATAACAATTAAATTATGGTTGAGTTAAAGAATATGATTGCTATGTAATTACAATAAGGATTGTTTCCAACGAACAGTAATAAGAAACATATTTTTTTTAATAAATATTTTCAGGACAATTTTCACACACAGCACGATCTGATCCCATACTAAGCTTAAGCTTGTGTTATGGAAACCAGATGGCTGATAAACATACATATTATACATATATAATTTTAAATACTTATATAGATAATTAACTCCCAGACACAGAGCAAACATCTATGTTCATCACATAAACATTTGCCCCGGGTGGGAATCGAACCCACGACCTCTGGCATGGAAGGCAGGGCCAACCTAGCCAACCGGTCAGTCAAATTTATTCAATTTTTTTTAATTAATACTACCATTAATAATTACACTAATACTTACCAATTGATAACGAGTTAACACTTCCCGGTCTAAGCGTCGTATAACAGTGATAATGCCTGTGTTAGACCCAATGGCAAATTGACGCAAGTCATTACCAGACACGATTGAATAGGTCACAGGTTCGTTTTCTGGGTCCTTTGCCTGCAAGAAAAGATTAGAATATTTGAATAGCTATCGTATTTTGAATTTCTAATTAAAACTGTGTTTTACTGTTTTAAGTTTAAGCTAGTATTAATTTAAAGACTTCGGTATTAATAATGGTCTCTAATGGATTTTATAATTATTTCCTTTGTACTGAAATAAATTCTATATAAGGACGCTTAAAATTTATAGATTTGATTAGTTTTATGTTTAAAGATCGCTTAAAATTTGGATAAAAGTCGAAAATACTTACGGTAACAGTAGTAACTGTAGAATTTATAGCTGCCCCTTCGGACACGGGAGCATAATAATCCCTAGACGAGAACACAGGAGGTCTAGTATTTGGTCCAGGGGCCACCATCAGTTCTATAATTCCTTGAGAACTTAGCCCTTTTGAATCTGTGGCACGAACTGTTACACTGTACTGTTCACCCGCTTGTAGGCGACCCGTACTTGCTAAAATGATTATATTATTATATTAATTAATAATGAGTTCTCCTAGATTATTAAAAAATAATGTGAAATAATAAATATGGAAGGACCCTGAAGTAAACCTTGAGAAAATAAAAACTTTTTGTGTATATTATGTTCTTCAAAATATTAACATATAGTATGAATCCTGTTTATTGTGAAAAAAACATTGTAAGAATAAAGTAAACAATAAAAAGTTTTGTGCCTATAAAACGTGTGTATATTTTATTTAGAAAAAAAATGCAAAAACCGTGAATATTGTGCAAAACACTAGTGTTCAATTTAGGTATATTTAACTTTACTTATAGATTCATGGCTGCATTTGTCTCATCTCTCTCATCAGACTGATAAAAAGATTTAACTTGGTATTAAATTTATTTGTTTTAAATATATCATCATTCTTATTTTTCTAAAAAATAGAGTTTTTAATAGAATATTAAATGGAAACGCTCTGCGATAGTGTTCATCTAAAACTAATACGTTTAAGTATTTTCGCCCAATGTTATTAAGGGGAGGAGGTTCTCAATTGGACTGCTTTTTTGGGGTTTGTTATCTCAGAAATGTTGTATGGTTGAACTAATTTTGATTATTTAATTTTCTTAATATTAAATGTTTGTATTCTTTATTCTTTATAGCAAAAAGTGATAGTGCCAGTGCAAAGTGCGACTCACATATAACTCCAGAAGTAGGATCAATAGTGAACTTATTCCCGCCGTTGTTAGAAACGTGATAAATGCTGTACGATATTCGTGCGTTCTCACCCTCGTCTATGTCTGTGGCTTCGACCTGGAATATTTTGAAACATTTATTTAAAAAAAATAATATAAATAAACAATAGTTTCGTTATAAAAAGTACCCTAATTAGGGCTAAATGGTAAAGTTTGACGGTATGTTCAGGTAATTTGCAGAGAATTAGATTGCCTAACGTAAATAAATATACTTAATTTGTGATATAAGCATCACTTCTTTAAAAGTATGGTAAGTATTGCTAAGTATAGTAAAATTATCCTATAATCGCATACTCAAACTCAAACATTTATTTATTCAATTAGACTTCTTATAAGAGCACTTTTGAATCGTCATAACATTTAACATTTACCACTGATTCGGAAAGCAGTATCTATGGAGAAAAACCGACAAGCAACTGTTGCTTTTTTCAATTCTCATAGAACATAGAAATATTTTATAGATACAAACAATTTTGGCAGATTCCTCGTAGAGGAAAAAATATTAAATATCGATAAGTACAAACAATACCTTGTAAACAGGAGCGGGCTCCAAACTGGCTGGAACATTAATAGGCTGTGTTTTAGGAATAACAGGCGCATTGTCATTCTGGTCCAGGAAATATACTACGATGGAATACGGCGCAGACGCAGCTCCACCGTTCGCTTCTCTTGCTACTATCTGAAAATAAAATGAATATCACTACATAGTATAAAACAAAGTCGCTTTCTCTGTCCCTATGTCCCTTTGTATGCTTAAATCTTTAAAACTACGCAAGAGATTTTGGTGCGGTTTTTTTAATAGATAGAGTGATTCAAGAGGAAGATTTTAGTATATAATTTATTAGGTTTTAGACAAAGCGGGCGAAGCCGCGGGCGGTAAGCTAGTAATTATATATTCAGTAAAACTTTCATCAATCAAGCGAATACACGAGTTTAAGGTGTGATTATCGATATAATAATATTATTTTAGAGATTAGACTATTTTATAGTGGATTTTCGATAAAAATATCATAAGCAATAGCTTAGCTTAGCTATCTATAGCTTTAAGATCAAAAAAGAGCTACCTATTAAGCTAATAAGCTATCTTCATAACACTGAAATATGTTTAAATTATCAACATTTTTTAATAATACTTACATTTTTATATCGTCACAGTTTGTATTTCAGTTTTTACGTATATAAAAATGATAAAGGTATTAAAGTGATATTTACCTGAACTCTCAAATGACCACTATTTGGCGGATCTCTATCTATATGTTCATCATTCACGATGAGATAATTATCTTTGTCGATGTCAAACAGGTTTGTAGTGAGCTCGAATGTGTACTTTGGTACTGGATCTCCTGGACCCTAAAAAATACACATTAGTATTAGATATTGAAATTAACAATGGCTAAAAGTGTTTTGTTTCATCTTTATGTCATTCGGACACATTTTTGTTCTTGTTTTTCATTCCAAATGTTAGACTTTCAATTACACTGTGTTTATTGTTTGCTCACGGTTATAGCTATAAAGTAACTACCATAAGGGTGCTTTTCCACCAATAATGTACGAGGATGTGTAGCGAGCATTAAGCGTTTGAAGCAATACTATTGGTTATTTAAAACACATTCTTCGCTACGTCACATCCTCGCACATTATTGGTGGAAAAGCACCCTTAAGGTCAAAATCGCTTACCAAATCAGGATCAGACACGCTGAACCGTATTGGCTGGTTGTCAGTACCGATGACTTTAGTTCCTTTTAGTGAGTTTTCTTCGACTCTTCCTTCGTCTGATGTAGCGGATACAACGGGAGGGCTTGCATCCACGGGTCTTACGGTTATGGTCATTTTGGCTGTTGTGAACCGTTTCGCTTCGGATATTTCTTCCGCCTGGAATTTATGAAAATGTAAAAGAATTAATAAAGTAAAATATTTTGTTTCGTCGATAATATGTCCTAGAAAATTCAACGTAGTATATTTTAAGTTATTATTTGATAATACCAAGGATAATACATAAAGTCCATAATGCAATGTATTAAAAAATGATTTCTCAAATTGCAGTGGTTAATCAATTGAATAAAATTTCCCTATTTTAATCTTTGCTTATAAATTTTCTCATACATTTCAACTTTCTAATTACTTTTCTCATACATTTCAACATCATTTGTCTCAAAATACAATTTTTATCATTTAAATATCTTACCTTTATAACAAGCTGAAATTTCTTAGCTATACTAGTATCTACTGGTTGCAACTGTCTCACAGCTCCTGTATTTTCATCTATATCGAAGTAAGTACTCCAGGAATCAGGTTCTCCGCTCTCTATACTATATTTGATTCTTGTATTTAACGTATCCATATCTACGGCTTGGATTTTTTCTGGCTCCACACTGAGTATTCCGGCTAGAACTCCGCTATTTACCTAGTAAGAAAGATTTTATATTTCATTAAGAGTTACATGAAATTCAAGAATAAGGGTCTATATTTAGTTTCGGAGGAGAACATAAGTTAGTACCAGTGCAAATTATGTGCTAAAAGGACCGTTTAGAAAGACTAAAACACATTAGTGTTGGAAAACACTGTGAGTTTTCAAACACTAATGTGTTTTAGTCTTTCTAAACGGTACTGAGATTACTCAGTAGCGGGCTGTTCTTACCATCTATACCCGCTATATTATCCCATCTTATAGCACGCTATTCATCTTTATATATATAAATCTCGTGTCACAATGTTTGTCCTCAATGGACTCCTAAACCACTTAACCGATTATAATAAAATTCGCACACCATGTGCAGTTCGATCCAACTTGAGAGATAGGATAGTTTAAACATGTAGGTACCACGGGCGAAGCCGGGGCGGACCTCTAGTAAAGTATAAAATATTAAAAAACATAAACACTATACCTAGGAACTATTTTTATTATTGCTAAGTAACTACTTACAAAGCTAGAATATTCTGGATTAATACAGGCTCCTTCATGAGATGAGCAGCCCTTGTAAATGAATGATGGGTCTTGGTCATCGTCGTCTTGCACATTGACCGTCATCGTGGTGGTACTGGACATACGCCGCTTTGTATCGCGGGCACGATCCTGGAAGATAATTGGAAATTATTAATAGTATGGATTTGTTATAGGAGAGGAGGAGTTTTAGGAACCAGTGCGAAGTAATTTCTTTGTATAAAAAAGCTCTTCTAAAAAACTGTCAATTATAGAAAGTTACACTGTATTGTATTACTATGATTAAGAGCGCATATTCTATTTAACGCAAGTCAAAAACTCCGCGATCTATTACGATAGATCGCGGCTTGCGCTATCCTTTTACTATGAACAGCATAGGTCCACAGGAGAGCGCCGAGCAACATGTCCTCTCTCTGGAAAGGCTCGCTGCCGACTGATTTTAATCGGGTCGCGCGCAGTGTTTTATAGTACTTTAAAAAAATTTGTAGAAAAATAATAGAGGTACCTTAGTTGATTTTTTAAATTTTATCTTATAAGTAAGACATTCTTTTATTGCAATATGTATAAATTATATTCAATAAAGTCAAATATCTTGGTGAAAATAATCATTTTGTCGACTATAATTTCTAAAAAAATTCACATTGTTCGGATTTTAATTTCGTAAGTTAGGAGTCCAAAATAAAAAAATCTTTTAACTAACTATTTTAATAAGGATTTTTGCAGTTAGTTAAAAATAATTGTGTGTTAGATCTGTCAGCAATTTCAGATATTTTTAGCTTCGAAATTGACACTAAAAGTGAAATCAAGTAATCATCGGCTCAGTTATCTTGATGGTATTCAGAAATACTGTATTAATTGAAAAAAACTCTTAACTAACTACATAGACAATAAAATTTCCTAAAATTATTAGTAATTCATATGTTTGTAAGATAAGTGGTTGATGGACAATCTGGTTTGAAAAATCACATATTTGAGCCAAACAGCGCACGGACCGCGTAAACCCTCTTAAACCAACATTTTTAATTTTTAAGGATATGTGAACTCTCTTAAAAAGTATATCTCATGTATGTGTATCCAAAGATTCCGAAAAATGGCAAGTCTTTCACAGATTTTAAGTCTTTAAAATTAATGAAAGCTATACTCACAGAAGCAACAATAGTGACTAGATACTTCTGAGTTCGCTCGTAATCCAGCGTTCTATTGACTGTTATTTGTCCCTGGTGGGGTATCGGTATGGCGAAGAATCCATAACCATCCGCTGCATTAGATTCTTCTAAAGTCTTATTATCCCCTGGTACTATAAAATATTCTGCGAGGCCATTCACACCCGCATCAATATCTACCGCTCGAATCTTATCAAATATCGTCGTGCCTAGAGGAACAAGCTGAAAAGAGGAATAATATAAATATTTGCAATAATAATAATTGCTTCATTGAACGCAGGGGCAGTTACCAAAATAAAAATAAAATGATCCCATCCGCCTATCAAAATATGCTAGTACTAGGTCATGAAATAAGAAGACCAGAAAATCTAGCTATGGAGTTATTACATTCAATAATTTTAGTTATTACTTTGTAACTGTTTTAATAGGAGTGGATAAAGTTTCGGTACAAATTATGGGATGCTCAGAGCCACATAGCAAATAAGAACTAAATGATAGATATTTATAGAGAGAATTAGTTAATCAATGATTACCACTCCCTTTTCTTGCAATTCATACTAGAATCAGAAGATGGCGATTAAAAGAATAAGACTGATATTTTAGAACGTATGTTCAAGTAAACCGTTTCTTCTTCTCTCTCTCACTTTTCTTATCATGATTATCATTAAATCTTAATTCCCTACTCTTTATCTAGGTAATAAATAAATAAATAAATAAATAAATACTTACTTCAGAAACACTTGTCTCGTACGGGGTCCCTTGGAAAACCGGTGCATTATCATTTATATCAGACACTCGTACTATCACAGGTATTGTTCGACGCTTTTTCGTCGATTTGACTTGACACACCAACTGAAACAAAGAACGTACAGTTCAGAAACTATTTTAATTTAGATAATTAATTTTTTCCTCTAAAATAATTTAAAATGGCATAAGAAAAAAATAATTATCAAAATGTTAAATAATAGATGATATTTCGAGTGTTTATTACCATACAGATTATAAGTCAATCGCCATTCTAAGTTTTTTGTATGTGAGATAACGCCCATTTTCTCGCAGTTAGAATTATTAAAATTGACTATAAAGTCACCTAATACTTCAATTATTATATTCTAATACCGTTACAAATAATAAACATCATAATTGAAGTATAGGTCCAGTGTAATATAAATCGTAATTAACACACGTACCTTCGGGCGTTAATTTAAATTAGTTTGAGGTACACTCACGGTTCGATAGTCAATTTGAAAATATATTTTACGATATAGATCTCTGTAATAGATTTAATGGACTTGATAACTTGTAATATGTATTTATTAGCGTTATAAAAATATGGTGTTGATTATGTTTTTGTTTATAAAGTAGATTATAATTGGAATATTAATTTATTATACAGTGTTTTGACAAATGGTCATTGAATGAGAATAAATAATACCTGTATTATAAGATTGTTAATTAAATAATTATTCGAAAGAAACTTAATTTATATGTAGGTATCTTTTTATGACGTGTAAATATGAACGTACTTTAAAATAAGATAAGAATTTCTACCAGGAAATAAACTAGACTTCATATTAGGGAGTCACGCTTCAAAAATTAGGGCACGATACCACCAAGGTTGTTATCTTTCTCATAAAAAGTTCTTCAATATTCTAGAAATTTGACACTTACAACAGTATAAATATATTTCCTAATATAACAAAAAGGACCTATAAGGATTAATTCAAAACCGAGTGTTTTGCCTGAGAATTGCATAAAATATAATATGTAAATGCCTATTAATCGGATCTCTTACCATTACAATTATCTTTTGCTATTTATTTTAACACCTTATGAATAAGCTGTACGCAGCACGGTCACAGTGCAGGCAAAAGCAAGAATTTCTTATAGCTCATGTGTTATTCTGGTACATAATAAGTACCCATAAATAATTGCATTTACATTTACAATATAACTACCTATATCCTAAGGTTGCCTGGAAGATATTGCTTCTTAGCGATAAGGCCGCCTATTTGTACCGCTTCGTATTACCTTGTTTGTAATATTTATGTTTCATTTTGTTTTATGTGTGTGCAATAGTGTTTTTATTTATTAATTAACTAAGAATAAAAGTCTTACCTGAAACACCATATGCGACAAGTTATCAGCATCTCTATCAAGCGGCTGTAGCAGCTGCAAGCGCTTCCCATCTAGCTGGAACAACGTGGGCCCCTTCGGGAACACAGTCGAGAGGACCACGTCCACATCTGGTTCACCCACGATCGGTAGAATCGCTGGTACCGTGCTTTGGTTCAATTCTGTAAAGTTAACGATTTTTGTAAACGACTCGAATTAATCATGTGTTTTGAAATGGTGTTTTAACCTCAGTTTGGTGGTAAGTAAGTATTGTAGAAAGATATAAGAACACTGTTTACGACAAATACCAAATGCCAATATTGCCTCACTAAAGACTTCTGCTTGCATCGGGTAAACATAAAAAAAAATCAAGCGCGACTATAGAGATTTGAACAAAATAAGTAGTAGGTATAATATGTTATAACAGCCATAGAAACAGCATGTTATATGATTATCTACCTACTGGTCGTTTTTTGTGCAATGACAAAGGTTCAAACGATTTCTAAGAATCCGTTTTGAATTTACGAATGCTATAATCAATATTCGTAAAATAATTTGTATTGTGTCTGATAAAAAAATATAAGATTGAAATCTTTTCGGTTTCTTTTATTCTTCTTTAATGTTCTTGTCCAAATAAGAGGAAAATTACAATGACAGAGACATAGCCTGTATGAGCACGGTTGCACTTGTATTTTTATTAAATAAATTTGAACAATCATCATTAGGTACCCTATGAATTTATTTAAATAATGTTTTAGGTAAGTATTTATATACCTTGGTATTCATGTTTCCTATGTATAACAATATTATATGCAATAATTTAATAGCCTGATATTTGGACCTACCCTCTATGGACCTACCAGTTATTATTTCATTATTTTAACAGAATAATTTTAATCACTGTTTAAACTTTAAATAGTAGAAGACAAAAAATATACTCACGATCGCCTCTGCTTTCTTCTATATCTACTATGATACTAGATTGTCCCGTTTCAACCTCGCACGGTCCTGGAAAAAGAAAATCGAACTTTAATGCTTATAAATAAAAAAAATGTGCTATACTTTTTCGCCAAGAACACCAAGATCAGATTTCATAGGTGGTAAGAGATCAAATTTCGCCCTTATGGCGATCTTAATAAATTGTGTTTTTACGTAGTCTTCAGAGGCCTACATCAATATTATTTGGTAATCTTAATACTATTATAAAGGCGAAAGTTTGTAAGGATGTATGGATGTATGGATGTTTGTTACTCTTTCACGTAAAAACTACTGAACCGATTACAATGAAATTTAGCACACATATAGAGGGTAACTTGGATTAACACATAGGATAGGTTTTATCCCGGAAATCCCACGGGAACGGGAACTATGCGGGTTTTCCTTTGAAAACGCGGGCGAAGCCGCGGGCGGAGATCTAGTTATTAATAATGTTCATTAAGAAAGTGGATCCATTAAGTAATTATAATCGTAATCATCATTGAATACGGGTTCTTAATATTTTCAAATTGCATGACGACATAATATAGTCATTTGAGAAGCCTCCTGATATAATATTATTTTAAATTATAGGTTACGCAAATTTAACGATGCCTGGGCAATGCAAATGTTTTATACTTATGGTACCTTCCACCTTGGTATTTTAATCAACTCGATATTTTACATCGATTTAAATATCTAAAAAGATAGAGCTATACGTTTTTAAGGTCTCATAACAAGAAAATATCATCACTCACATTACACTTTTAATTATTTTTTATCGAATAAGTAGCTTGACTTCATAACTAATTTTTTTTTGATTAATTTTTTTATATTTAAATAAAGCAATACTACAATAATTATTATCGGAAGATATAAATACCTTACGTCGACAAAATAGAGTGACAAGAACACCATTTTATTCCTGTATAGTAGTAACAAGCTTTCATATTCAATCTTTAATTCCTAGTTAGGCGTCAAAACAAACAGCGTACTAGTTTCCAAACACATTAACCCACAAACCATTAATACTGTAAATAGGCGCAATCACTATCACTTCAAGTCGTGTCCGGATGAACATAAACATTACACCCGTAATTACCTACTTATTAGAATTAATCACATC
>CAJQZN010019132.1:0-15056 GCA_907164685.1 Colias eurytheme | reverse complement strand
ATGACATCGCTCGCATGTACTGCGGGTGGCCCCGATATAACTAGGTACACATTAAAAATGCTAAAAATATTGACAACTTTCATATTTTAAGATATTCTTGGCAATGAATTAAGTTCGCTACCAAGTATTGAAAAACTAATGTAAAACCACACGATTCAGAAATTAAAGAAATCTGGTTTATAACTTGACCACAATTACTGTAAGTACATACATTAATAACTTTTTTATAAAAAAAACATACCGCACCGCTCTGCAGCAGGAACACCGTAGAGGTGAGAGTCAAGGCCACCTGCCTACAAGGTTCATGTAATTTCACGAGGGTAGGTCGTAAAGCAGTGGCCGTAGTACCACCCGCTCGGCTTGGCTGGCCAGCGGACCACACCGAGCCATTGCTGCTTAGGAATACGCTGTGGAACTTACCTAGACACACCTATAACAAATTCGAGCTATAATGTCGCACGTTAATATCGTTGTCTGATATAGTAAAGAATACACAATACTGATAATCTACACTAATATTTGGCTTTTATCACTTTTGAAATTATTTTACCATTGGAAAGCTACATATCAAGTAACATCTCTCCGCAAAAGCGAGGTAAGCTATGCTATAACGGTACAAGTTTTTTTTCCGTTTGCTGACGCTTTTTTACTATTATTTTATTTAATTTATTTATTTATCATTACATCAATTACCTTTACAGGCTTAACCTAATGCGGTATTGACTTACACTAAAACTTTACACAAAAACTAACAAACTAGATAGTAATATAAGAAATAAATTAACACAATAAAAATACAATTAATAGCTAATAATATACAGAAGAACCTTTGCTAATTCACCCAACGGGCACGTAAAAATGTCCACTTTGCCATGGACGTCATTGAGAATGCGTAGTGCTCGCACGAGAGGAGACTTCGCGAGCAGCTTGGTTCGCGCCTGAGGGACATAAAGTAGCGGCGGCCTGTGACGCTTCTCAGTGTACTTGTCCGGCACACATAAAGACAGGGATTGCAGCACTCCAGGGTTATGTGCAAATCCCCGCAATAATTTAATTAAATTATTTAGTTTCGTAGTGTAAACAAATTGGTGGATTTTAGCTTTTATGGGGTTATAGCACTAGCAGTCGGTATAGTAAAAAAAAATTGGGCAGTAAAAATGAACACAAGATTTGATTTAATTTCTTTATTTTGTAAATGATCTCCTATCTCCAGTGAAACCATGATTTCCACCGTAAACACTCGGTGTCAATTTATACGTTAATCCGGGGTTAATCGCCGAAACAACTCTGACTACTTTCTTTGGTGGTTCTTCAGCAAACATCATGTTATCTAGAGAGGAGTTGGAAACAACCACTTTGTCCAAATTATCTACAGCTGGAATATACGACGCAAAATCTCCAGCTATAGCTCCTATTAGTGGCTCACCACGAATAATACAATATGCGAAAAGCATTATAACTGAATATGCAAATAGAATTAACACAACATAAAATATAATCTTCGCTTTATTATCTTTAATTGACTGTCTCAACGCATTGAAGCAACCTTTATTAATATACGCCTCGATATTCTCTATACTTTGAGTACAATTTTTAGAAACTGGTACTAAACTCGTTTTATTCGTTAGTTTGCAACACTGCATTGGATATATTTTATCCATGTTATTCTTCTGCCAAACGGTACTAAAAAAATCTTGATAGTTATCCACTCCGCAGCATTCATAGTCTACCATAATTTTATTCGTAACATAAGTTATAAGATCATGGTCCCTGCCATAGTAACGTTTTACAGCAGTGCGTAAATAACTTCGTGTTTTTGGGTTATCCGTGTAAATGTTATAAATGCCCGAAACGAAGAATAGCCAGAATGAAGTAAAGGATAAAGCAGTGACGAGGAAGATGTATGATTTTATGGCACATTTAGTTCTACATCCTGCTCCGAGGACGCCGCAACAAGATGTTAACACAGCGAGACAAGCAACTGGTATTAATATGGTGGTCATTGGAGTAAACCAGAGCTTTAGATTGACGAAATTCGCGATAGCTGACACTAAAGAACTTTTGGTCACAGTGTAATTAACTTCTGTGAAGAACTCGGTGTTTATCATGCACCAAAGACAAATCGCCAAGCTTATAAGGCCCAAGAGGAAAAATAAAAAGTTTGTAAAACCGAGACATGTGCGCGGTAGACCCACTGTATGCATTTTGATGATTGAATTAACAAACTAAACAAGAACTACATCAAAGAGACAACATATTATATGTCATAGAGACATGTGAAATGACATTTTAATATTTTTTTAATAAATTGCATAATGATTGCATAAAGATTGCATATCATTTAAATAGACAAGACAAAGCAACACAATTTGTTCCTTATTTTTTTTTAATTCCGACTTATAAGTCGCATAAACTATGCTAAAATATTTACAAGGGCAAAAATACGAAAGTGGAGAATTTTCCCTGAGATCCTATCATTAAAAGTATGTATAGCATATTTATTTGTAATTAAATACCTATCAATAAATATAATTTGATAGCTGAGCAATCGATATCATGTCACGCACAGCAGTTACTATGATAATGGATACAGCTATATCTAATACTTTATTGTTAAAGTGTTTTGTTAAATGTCGCTCAAACATATGAATCTAAAAAAACCTCATACGCTAAAACTCAGGATACAGTTAATCCAATAAGCAAGTTGTAACCATAACAGACTTTATAGTGAAGTCAGCATAAAAAGCATGTTAGAAAACGTAGAAAAACTTCAATTCTTTATAGTTAGTCATAAAATTAATTTTAGAAAAAAAAAATTTTTTCGAAAAATTTTTTACCAAAGTAGCACAGACGAAAAAAAATACTGACTTGTCTAATATCTTCATTAGTCCGACTGAAGCATGTCAGCAGATCTGGCATGTTCTTAGGCTGGTGGGATCCCGTGCCCAGTGTATAGTTGGAGTTACTGCCCCATACATACACATCATTTGGCATGTCGTTACCAACTTTGCAAATGTATTGACGATCGAGCATTGCATGCTCAAAGGCCTTATAATCATCCTTGTCTAATATATCTGGATATACGCCTATAATTAAATAAATAACATATTATATATACTAGTGAAGAGAATGTATTTAATAATGAGACTTGAATAAAAAATATTTTTTAAGAATAAAAAAGGAATATGTAAGTGTGTACTAAGGTTATGATTTTTTTTTTAATTTCAATGCTTTTGAGTTTGTTTACCAATAAAGTAAATAAGTAAAAGTATAAATTGATATAATTTTATGGATAAGATTTAAACATTCTCTAGCAACCAAACCGTAAGTTCTTATCTATTCATAATTGTTGTTGTTGTGTATTCTTTTATCACTTTTATCAGTATGAACATAATGAAGACTTTAATTTTTATAGGATTTACCATTCAATTGTATTTTCAAGTGTTTGATTTTACGCGAGTATTATACATTTAGAAATATTAGCATACAATTACCAATATTTTATACTTACCAATTTTAATTAAAGACACTGCCGAGTGTATTTGTCCATAAAATATGCTTCTATGCAGAGGTGTGTAGCCTGATTCTCGATCTTTTGCATTTATAAATGCTTCTGAAGAGTGTTTGATAAGCCAATGCATCAATTCATTTCTACCTCTTGATACTGACATATGCAAAGCCGTACGACCCTAGGAGAAAAAAATTGTTTACTTTTTAATTAAAATGTCTATAATTTAGCTACATTCAATGTACAGTGTGTCCGGACATGACATACCGATATTTGAATGGACTATTCTCCAGGTATTTTTATCAACAATTCAACCCCTCTACAGTCCCCTACCTCACCCCCCTCAAAATGGTAAACCTATCAATTCGGATAGTGAATTTATGAAAATTGTAATAACTTCCAAAGTGAGTGTCACAAAATACTAAATTTGGTTTTATTTGAACAATAACAAGTTATTCTAGGGACCACTAAACAAATTTAATTGATAAGAGTGATGAAACATACTTTAAAAAATTCGAAAACCATTTGAGGGGGTGAGGTAGGGGACTGTAGAGGGGTTGAATTGTCGGTAAAAATACCTGGAGAATAGCCCCTTCAAATATCGGTATGTCATGTCCGGACACACTGTATAGCTATGCTAGCTATGTATAGCTATCATTATCATTAAGAACACTATATAATGGGTTTAATTTAAATGTAAAATGTTATGCAACATTTAATTGATGCATAAGTTTTTGTAAATAACAAAACTTACCTCAAAATCGAAAGCTTTGGTGAAATTTGCGCATGTTGCTTTAATAAAACTGGCAAGTGATGCATCACTAATGGACCTTTTAGTTATTGCGCTTGTTAATATTTGTCCATGTGTGCGAGACTTGCACTTTTTTGTGCAATCAGCTTCAGGTTTACTCATTGTTAAAATAATAGAAATTTCTTATGATATAATATTGTGTACTTTGTGTTACTCTATGATATTTTATTAACAGGTACAATGTAGATATGACACTGATCTTAAAATAAACTAAATGTGAGCAAATAAAAACCAGAGGTTGGCTAAGCCAGACCCCTGTAGGGCCTCCTTTTCTTCAGAACAACATAATTGTTTTTGGTGCGGTCTGAAAGTAAAAAATAAAAATTGTAAGTGTCGCTTGGCATAGTCAGTATATCTTTCACTAAACAATATTATCAATGTTGTTATTTAAGTCTTAGTTTATTCGTATTTCAATCAAAATATAAGTGATATCAAAAAGTACTTTCTAAAATTTTTTGTAGCTATCACCAGATTTTATATTGGGCGTCCTTGACATTCGATATGCATTAGAATAAATAGAAACTGATACAACATACCTTTACAAGAATCCAGATGCACAGAATTTACGTTTAGTGGAAAAGGATTGCGAAGACATTATTTACGTTATGCAATGAGAAATTGGGTACATTAAATTCTAAAATGCTTTAATATTACATATAAAATGCTATAAAATAATTAATATGCTATTTTCGGCGAAAACTTGATCACCTTGCAAAATCCTACTTTTTGACATATCTTGTTTCGTCAGACGTCAATGTCACCAGCCATCGGTGACATGTCAGTTGCCAGTGATTATATCTCATTATATAATGTTCACCACTCACAACTATTCACTTACCCCGTTTTCCAATTACAGCTGCAGCACTAGAGCGCATTATGCGGCATAATGCTTAACGTTGAATGTTTCAACTACAGCATCGCTTCGCATAATCGAGCACTCTTAAAAGTAATGCGCGTGAATTAATGGCTGTTTTCCAATTACAGAGCATAATGCGACTCAGTGGCGCATCAATTCACGCGCATTACTTTTGAGTGCTCGATTGTGCGAAGCCACATGCGAAGCGTTGCTATAGTTGAAACCTTAGTTGAAACATTCAACGTTAAGCATTATGCCGCATAATGCGCTCTAGTGCTGTAATTGGAAAACGGGGGATGCGTGCAATCGATTTATCGTTAGTGTAATATTATTAATTGTTGGAAAAAAATTTAAAGCTTTCGTTTCATTGTAGTTTTTTCGAAATAAACAAAGTTAATTCAAATTGTGTTAAAAAATAAATATAAGTATGGATGAAGGTACAAACATTGAAAAAAATGTTAATGAAATAATCAAAACCCAAATTACTTAAAATAACCGTAAATAGTTTTCAACACGAATTTCATCTTGTGGCACTTTTAATGCGACCACAACGCGTTGTGAGCTATGTTTACGCTCAAGAAGCGTTGTTGTTCTTTCAGCGTAACATACCCCGTTTTCCAATTACAGAGCATAATGCGACTCAGTGCCGCACAATGCCGAATTATGCTGATGCTTAATTGGAACGTGAAACGCACCAGCAGGTTGCGCAAGTTCAGTGTTGAAAAAAAAAAATATTCATAAAGTTAGCTATAACCTCATTAATGTGTAATTAAAGTGGTATACATAATAATTGGTTGAAAAATATTTACGGTTATTTTAAGTAATTTGGATTTTGATTTTTTCATTAACATTTTTTTGGAACATTCAACGCTAAGCATTATGCCGCATAACGCGCTCTAGTGCTGTAATTGGAAAACGGGGATATATTTATATAAACATTGTTTTCTATGTTAGTTCGATTTTAGCCACAGGATTTTAGCACTATGTACTGTCTAGACTTGGTCTAATCAATGTATGGCGTACACTCCATACCTTAAATCAATGTAAATTGTCAACACAATGATTGTCAAATGTCAATGTCATTAATTTTTCTGGATAAGTTGTTGGATAATCAGGCGAAGATTTTATATTTTAAGGCTATTTGAAGAGAAAAATCATGCTTAAGGCCATTACAACGGCAACGAGGTTGTCTAAAACCTCTATTTCAAGGTAAACAAAAATATATACATATATGAAAATCATACGAAGAATTTCATAGGAATAATCTTGGTTGTTTGGGTTTCAGAAGTCTTCCTGCCTTATCCATTGGATCATCTCGATTTGCTTCCGATCAAAATCCCATAAATAGAAAAGAGGCCCCTAAAATCGATACTGAAACTGTGATTGCGCTTCCGGAAGAAGCAAGGGAGAAAAAGGTCTATGAATCAAGCATTTGTGTACCAACCAAGGTTTGTTAATATTATGTAGATTACTATTAATAATAAGACGTAATTAGTAGACGAATATAGACGGTTGACGGTATTATCAATTAGTTATTATCAACACTAAATTCACACATCTTATTGCATACTAGCGACCAGCCCGCGGCTTCGCACGCTTTGTCTAAATTATATTATATAATTACCTTATATATTTTATATACTAAAAGCCTGACCTTGAATCACTATTAAAAAAAATGCATAAAAATCCGTTGGGTACTTTTAAAGATTTAAACATAATATAGGGACAGAGAAAACGACTTTGGTTTTATACTATGTAGTGATAATATATTATGTAGTTATTCATTTTTCTTATTCCGTACCAGTTTAACCCTAATGTGAAACAGTAGAATGTTCCATGGTTTGTTTATAAAAATGATTAAGAAATCTAACTTTAATTGTGAAAATGTTTACTGTTGCAATTACTTAAGCCATTTATATTAAATTCCATTTTATGGCAGTAAAGGTAAAAGAAACACATACTAGTTCACATATTCTGTATTTAATTTTTAAAACAATCATTCTAATTTCCAGGTTGACCTGACACCAATAACTGGTGTTCCAGATGAGCATGTACGAACCCGCAGAGTTCGAATCTACCAGCCGCCAAAGAACGCCATGCAGAGTGGCACAAGCAATATCCACCACTGGGAAATGGAGTTTGACACCAGGCAGCGTTGGGAAAACCCTCTGATGGGATGGACATCGACCGGTGATCCTCTGTCCAATATGAAGATTCAGTTCACCTCCCCGGATGAAGCTATTGAGCACTGCGAAAAGAATGGCTGGATGTGGTACATTGATGAACCGAAAACTGAGAAGCAGTTCAGGCCTAAGAGCTATGGAGTTAACTTCTCATGGAATCGCCGCACTAGGGTGTCCACAAAGTAGATGAATATAGGGATATTATGAAGCTGAATACAAATTAGTAGTAATTTGTTGTTTATTTTAATAAATTCTTGAAAATGTTCAGTAGATTTTGCTCTTATTTCCTTTATCAAGATATATGCTACACAGTGCATACTAATACTACAGGCATCACTTACAGAAAGATCTAAAATTGTCTATAGAAATTAAATAAATCTTCTTATTGATAAGATGCCACAGATTGATTCTACAGCATTGATTTTTCCATGGAAAATATAAATGTAAAGTGAATTATAGAAATAAACTAGTATAAAAGCAATTCTCTGATTTATCATTTTGTATAATACAAAAATATTTGAATATTACAATTTAATTGATTTTAGATATTTTATTTTGAATATTAATTCATGCAAAAAATGCATGTAACACAGAAATAATATTCATGTCTCTACTGAGTCTTTAAAATATCTGACTTAGGTATGTACTTACTTATAATATAAGTAGAAAGCAATACAAATGTAATACTTATTTATTTGGTAAAATGATGGATACTTATAGAATTATACATTGTATTTTAAATATTTAAAAAACAGTGATTTCATGAAGCTCATGATGAAATATCTACTTTCTAGGCTTTGCTGCTGAAGTTATATTAAGTAATACAAGATGTGCCAAATGATAAATATTATGTTATTCTGTCGAAAACTTTCCTCTTTATAAAATAAGTATAGGTATTGCGAACCAAATAAGAGTAGAAATCTCTTTTTTTGAAATAATACGATTCAGTTAAAAATTAAAATAGCATTTCAAAAGCGGCTATTTATTTCGGCATTTCAATGCTTTTTACCTTTCACTTAAAATCAACGGTGGATACCCATAAAGCCCCACCAGATATTTCTTAATTATAAAAATCGGGTTTTCATATAAAAGTCGTGAGAAAACATATAAAAGTCGGGAGAAAAATCTAGGTAAGTACATATCTTTTTTTTTTGGAAAAAAAAAATAAAAAGTTCAAGTATCGTAACTACCCTAATAAAATTCAATTCCCCGTAAACGCCTCCGTGGTGGAATCTGGTATTTTTATCAATGATAGACCCAATTATGAGCAATCTATCTGTACCGGTCACAAGTTGCACTTTTGAGATTTTTGGAAGAAAAAAATAAAAAGATCAAGTTCAGTAACTCAAACTGCCCTAATATAATATTTTGACAATCGATTCCTCCTAAAGGCTTCCATGGAGGAATGTGTTTATTTTACCAATTATAGACCTAATTAAGAGCAATCTATCAGTACTGGTCACAAGTTGCACATTTGAGTTTTTTGGAAGAAAGAAATATTTTTTGATCGATTGATGTGGAAATTGTTTGAGTCAAAATCATGTTTTACTGCGTATAACTCAGAAACGGTAGGATATAGGAAAAAATGATTTAGGTACAACTTGTAGAGAATTTTATGGCCTTTCAATTTTTCCTTGAAAGTTTTTCTCTAACATGTACCGTTTTTGAGATTTAAGCGAAAAATGAAAAAATGGACCCATTTCCCCCCTCCCCCCACTCCGGGGCTACTCCTAGTGGCCCGGGGTTTTAGTATGTTTATTACCTAGGGACTCTTGACATGTTTCCGAAGAAACATCTTACGTTACTAACTCACGCACTCTAGACCCCCCTTGGAGGGACTCATTCAATGGACTAATGGGCAAGTTATGGGTATGGTTATGGGACAAACACAAATTTCTCGCATAATTTAAGGACGTCGTCTTAACAGTGATTCTGATTAAAATTAAATATATTTAATTGATAAAAATTAATAGACTTGCATACAGATGTAACTCAACTCAATCATAATTCTAGTTACGTAGGTCAGGAAAGGAGTAAATAAAATGCAGCACTTATGGTTTTTTGTTTAATCGTAGTTTTCAACATGGTTAATTAATATTTTGTACCTCGGAAGAAAATCATATTTCGCAGGTCTCACTTAAACATTTTATTTACATATTATACAATAATTATTAAAATGATTCACATGTCAATGTTCAACATATGCTTACAATGCAATTTCGCTAACTACAATAGTTTTGAATTTACTTTTATTTACTTTAATGACTACTTAAAATATGAAAAATTATTGCATACTTTCCTCGATTTATGTACAATAACGAACATTTTGAGAACAACTCTATATTTTTAAAATTTACTAATAGACAATGTTTTAATGATTTTTAAAACAGGTAATTCTGCGTTTAAATCGGCATATTGAAAATTAGCTTCGCAAACATGACCAAAGATGAAACATAATAAAAAGTGCATAATATGCTAACAGTTTATCTACAATTAAATCGTAACATCATGTTTGTGAATCTAACTTTGTTTTGAGTGTAAATATTAAGATTAGCTTTGAATGTTAAAGATAAAAATGTTATTAATGTGGTCTTGGAAGTATATTGGGAAATAGATTAATTATTACCTAACTCTACTGTTGTAAAGCTAGTCCAAAGGTCGCTGTAGTAAGTACGCATGCAGTGTTAAATTAGTTTATTTTTGTATATGAGCTAGGTGCACTGGTTGACAGGATATTGTTAGTTTGAGTAGGTATAACGTGAATCATCAGCGTAGAATCAATTTGATACAAGATTAATAAAGAAAAAAATTCTAGAAATATCATTTGAAGAAATACGTTAAATTGTCCTTTTTTTAAATAACCGTAAGTTATAATTGTGATTTGTAATCCGAAGGAGGATATATTTTGGAAATCTTTGGTCGGTGCAATCTAAGACGATTTTGGTTAAGCTATTGTTCGAAATTATGAAGGTAGTTTTGAATACAGGTATTTTAGTCCTTAAGCATGTACCTACCTATTAAGCGCAATGAACTATAACAAACTTCCAAACAATATAACTGCTTTATTTATATTATTATTAACTTTACTACTATATCACATTGAAATTAACTATATTATTAGTGATCCCGATTACTAAATATATTTTCATTCCAACCGACGTTGGGAAATATCCGGTTCTTATTAATTACTGCACGGTGCAAGGAAAAACAAATGTTACCAATGATCATTGGACGGGAATAATAAAGCTAAAAACACTACAATATGGAATTTTAAAACTTTACATGCGGTGATGAATTGACAGCAGCATTATTAATTTTAACAATGAACGTTATCTGGAAACTTTTGCAGTTATCTCAGCCTATAATGGAATATTGTCAAGTATAATTATTTTATGTGGCATACAAATTATTGACTATTTTAATTTCATAACTTAATTTGTGCGAATTGATTCTTACTATTAAAAAAATTATTTCTATTAAATCACTTTTAAAATTTTAACACACTATAAAAACGCATTCTGTGATGATGTCAAGGCGGGAAATTGTCAAATTTAAAAGTGCATTTCTATCATGCAAATGCATTTTAACTTTTAAAAACTATTTTTAAGGCAATTGGTGTGGTTTATCTACTACCTCATTCGAACGGTACTAATTCGTAACTATCAACGCATTATGAATAAAAACAAGCTATTTCAATTAATAATTAATACATTATTTCGGCCACAGCTTAAATATATTTACAATAACAAATAACGCTCCTATTCTATAGAAAACAGCCTCATAAACGAATCAGCATTCCTAATCAAGCTTAAAGCTGGAAAAACAATTTATTATAAACAATCGTTAATATTACAAGATTTAATCGGTAACGGCTCATCGAGCATTCAATTAACACTATTAAATTATTGCGTTTCGGAAGTGTTCATGTCGTCTCAAATATATGTTGTTAGGTCTGACGATATTTAAAATACATTTAACATCACTAAACTATGTCGATCCGAAATAATAGTAAATCTATGCATAATATATCACTGAGTTACCCGTGTCTGAACACAATATTCGATTAAACTTTGACACACTGTCTCTGCTAGTGTCGTCGACTAGCTAGGTGTTTGGAGCCGGGGCGGCTCGTCGGTCGTGGATCAGCTGGGTTGCTCGTCGCTCTCTCTGTGAACTAGAACTTTGACGATGGTGGGGGGCGCGGGCGGCGGCGGAACGGCGTCCGGGGAAGCTTCCGTGACGAGGATGCTCACTGCGCTGCTCGCGTGCGGGGAGGGGGACGGGGTGTTCACTCGCGCGGGGGTCGTCGCGCGCCGGGCAGAGTTCCGACGGGACGCTAACCGAAGGGAACCTACAATAGTGCAACCCTTAATCATCAATATTGATAGTTAAAATATTGTATACAATCGCTGAAGTATAGAGCACAATGATACAACATCTCATTACCAAAGTGTAAGATACCGCCACAAGAAGATAAGGAAAGATAAGAAAATTTGCATAACAAGAAAAAAGCATACATGCAAAGCATAACTTGATTGATCCACTGCCAATAATTAAGAAAAACACCGGTCGCGGGGTTTTGTAGAAAAGCGTACATAATATTATCCTACTTCATTCAATTCAAACCATAAATAAAGGACCACACGTTAAGAAAAAGATATAAGAAGAGTAACTAATGGGAATAGCGGGTTTGCCTTGCCATATTATAATTAAGTGTATATTTCTATAAGTACTGAGTCATCAGAAGTTTTCTGGCAAAACAACCCACAATAAGCTACTATTAGGATAGACACAAAAAGCCAATCATTACATATGAACCTGCTCGTTTGGGCCCACCATCTTCGTCAACGGCGTCCTGATGACGAAGGAATAGGGGCAAACCGTACGCTGACCTCCGTCGCGGGGGAGGTCCTTCTGAACCGCTAGCCTAAAGTTTTAAATAACAGAATGTATGTACCTCTTGTTCAACCCCAACTAAATACAGAGCGAAAAAAATATGTTGAAACCTATGAAAGTACGTTGAATGGAACTAACATAATTATTTTGATCATTAATGAATACATAATATACACTGTATCTGGCATCAGCTTACTCGACTCGAAGAAAACATGCAGAGTTGACCAAAATCGACTATGTAATCAAATACATTAATAAATCCTATCAAAAATTTACAAATCTATGTACCTAGAAGCCCCTTTATCATGCAGTCCAACGACAAAGACCTTATTCTCAACGCGTCAACTGCCCAGAGACTTCCCGGAAGGTAACGTACCTGTTCGTTGGGTGCTGCGCCGGGTAGGAGCAGCAGCGGGAGGTTGAGCCAAGCACCACCGATCTCACTGATATCGGACGCATCAGAAGCTCGGGAGGACTTCCTGCTGGACGCGTGTGAGCCGCGCCGTACGTGTAGTAGTGCGCTAAGTCGACCGCCCCACCCGCCGCCGGGAGACCATTTCGTGCTTTCTTCCTCTTGTGACGGACTGCGGTTCTTCCGCCTGATTGGAATTTCGTTTTGGGTATAGTTCGAAAGTTACATTCACAAAAGAATATTAAAATACGCCGAACAATCCCGGGTTCGAGTACCGCCACAGGATCAAAATTTTCCTATTATGTATTTTTTTCAAAATTTTTACAGCATTTTAAATTTTAATGCTATGAAACTCAAATTGAATTGAAGTGAATGAAAGTAAAAAAAAATTATTAAAGTAAAAATATGTGTAAGTATTATAATATAATGAAGACAATTACCTATAACGAAAAGTCCCATAAAATAAATTTTGAAATTCATGACGTTAAAAACACAGTGTATGTATAGGTATTTACAAATTAAATTAGGCTACGACTTACTTTTGATACTCCCTCCACGCTCGCTGTACAGTTCGCGCCGCCTTATCCTGCCGTTTCCATATCCTAGTAGAAGAAACGATTTCCAATTCCTTCCTTGTCGGAAATTGTTTCTTGAACTTAATATCCATTTGCTCTTGCAACTGGCGGAATGTTTCCGTTTCCTCAACATGACCTAGAACGTGCTTTACCAGAGCATGTAGTATATCTAAACAATGGATCTTATTGCCCTTGGCAATCGGAAGGTTGAAACTCACTAGCGCTACTGTATTCGGTTTAGATATACCTAAGGGGGGATCTAACGACGCTATAAAATCTGATAGTTGAGCAAAACTTATGAACTGTGTTGCATGAGGGTCATACCTGTAAAGAATATACATTTATATATTATGTATGTTCATCAATTACTTTTGGAAGATAAAAAAGCTTACAGAAACATGTTCACTCACTTGGACCATCTAATATAAAACATTTCGAGATCATCCTCCACTATACCGATTTCTTCCTCTTGATGAGCTTGATTAAAATTTTCTAGAATTATCGCTATGTACATATTTATCACAATCATGTAGCTTATGATAATGAACGACGTGAAGTAAGTTATTGCTAATAAGGGGCTTCCGCAATTTCCATTGGTGTGACCGTGGTCACCTAATTCACAATCTGGCGGCTGAATCATTAAAGATTCTAGAACATCATTCCAACCTGCTGACGTCATAAGACTGAAATGAAATGCACGATAAGTGTATAAATAACAGTAATAAAGAAATCAAATTGATATAGGATGATGTAAAATACTTACCGAAAAAGTAACTGCATGCTTCTACCAAAGGTTTGAAAATTCACAATATCATCTAGAGCACCTTGCTCCTTGACGTGTCCGAAGACAGACATGCCGATGATGGCGTAGATGAAAGTTATTAACGCAAGCAAGGCACCGATGTTGAAGAGGGCCGGCAGAGACACGACCAGAGCGAAAAGTAGTTTCCTAATGCCCTTAGCGGCCTGGAAATGAATTACGTGATAATATGAAGATTATAAGTTAATTTATTGTAATACCATTTGTTCAGTGCTCTATTCAAAAAACTGTATGCCATATGAACAATATAGGTCTACTATTATTGATTTAGTTTTTTATACACCAAAATTATCTTTTTTGCTACTGCAACATAGGATTGCATTCAATTTCATACTTACTTTAATCAGTCTTAAAATTCTTCCTATGCGAAAGACTCGAACTACTCGTAAAAGTGTGGGTGATATAGGTAAATCTATCATAATATCTTCCATTAATATACCTAATATTGAAGCTAAAACTAACAGAAAGTCGAATACATTCCATGGTACCGTAAAATAATGATACCTTAACCCTACTATTTTGACGATGGCCTCTGAAAGAAAGAAATTATGATGTATAGTTAAACAATTCTTAAGAAGAATAGACTGTAGACATATAACTAAAAGATGTTCTTACCTAATCCGAAAACTGTAGTAAAAAACGCGTTACTAACTTCTAGCACGAAGAAAACTGAATGCGGTTGGTCGTAATGCTCGATGCCCATAGTGAGCATATTTAAGAATATGAGTACGAAAATTGCTATTTCAAATCTACGAGAGTTAGATAAATCGTAAAACATCGCTAAAAATTGATTCCTTGGCCTCTTTATTACTTTTTGCGGCTTTTTCCTGCCCAATTTCTTCATCGCGGTATAATAATGTTTCTGACTCTCTGTGAGAAACATTTCTAAGACCCCGCCTTCGTACTAAAATAAAAAGATATATGTAATTTACAATTCATTTGAAGATCACTAACTTTATGTTCATCTAGAATGTGTTTTACCTTTTTCTTGAGCA
>CAJQZN010019131.1:0-14645 GCA_907164685.1 Colias eurytheme | reverse complement strand
CTCTACCCACTCACTCTACCCAGCCACTCACTTACCCACTCACTCATTCACCTGCAAATGCCCGACCGCCGACAGCGAGAAGTCCAGCAACGCGTCAACAGCAGCCGCATTGCCCAACGTACAAGCAACGTAAAGTACACTTTGGCCGCTCGTGTTGGCCTAATGCGTCATACTACGGCCACACTACCGTGATATGCCAATAATTATTGCCACAACTTTAACAACACCTAGGTGTAACCACGACTTATGGCCATAATTCTATAATGCCAATCAATATGACAAATGGCGGTAGGCAATAGCTTCGGCGGCGGTATTCTTTCGCACATCAAAGAAGATTACCGCCGTAATTATTGCGTATGCGGCCACACTACCGTTTGTCCAGTGTGCAATATGAGCTCACCGGCGACGCACGTATCGACCGACATGGAGTGGTCAAATGAAAAAGCGCTCGATGGCGCAAATTTTTGGAATTCTTGGAATTCTTCTCTTTGGGATCTTGGGGATACCCAACAGAAGAACTATAAACATCGCAGTGTACACAATGATGCGTGGCGTCGGATCAAACAAAATTTATCATTTCCAAGTCAAGGGCGGATCCAGCTTTAGTGCCAGGGGGGGGTCACATAGACGTGGTCAATTTTCAAAAGCTATATTTTGGTAATTTAATTGATATGTAGATTTTAAAAAAACATTGGTCAAGTGCGAGTCGGATTGGCGAACCAAGAGTTCCGTACAAACATTTTTATGTGTTTTAATATTAAATCTATGCTTTTTGCAATTTTTCCTTTATCTGTGCTATAAGACGTAAGTTTCTGTGTTCACGGGAAGTACCCTGTAGGTTTTGATTCCTGGCAACACTTGCGAATGTTGATAAGCATGAAATGTATGTTTTAGCAATTTTTCCTCCATCTGTGCTGACATTGCTTTTAACCAAATTTCAGAACTCTGTGTTCACAGGAAGTAGTACAATACCTATAGATTTTGATTCCCTTGCGATAATGTCGAAATTTGCAATAATTTACGGCATAAACGGCTGTATCTTTTGATTGCGTTGGCTTATAAGTTTTATTTTTTCACAGCTATAAGGAACCGTAGATTTGAGTATTCGGTATGAATTTCAGATTGATACCTCCACGCGTTCCTGAGAAAAAGGGTCTTGATAGGCAGACAAACTTGAAAAATATATATTTTTTGCAATTATTCCTGTATCTGTACTATAAGATGTTGCTTTGTACCGAATTTCAAGATTCTGAGTTTACGGAAAGTACCCTGTAGGTTTTGAGTTTTGATTCCCTAGCGAATGTCGAAATTTGCGAAATTTGTCGGCATTTACGGCTGTATCTTCTGATTCGTTGACATAGAAGTTTGATTTTATTATAGCGTAAAGGTATTATAGACTTGAGTTTTTGGTATGAATATCAAGTTAATACATGTCAGCGTTCATGAGTAACATGGTTGTAAGTTAAAAAAATTTTAAAATATTTTTTTATAATATAATCTAAGGAAAAATTCATGCTTTTCGCAATTAGTAAACAAAGTCGTCTCTGTGCCTATGTCCCTATGTATGATTAAATCTTTAAAACTACGCAACGAATTTCGATTTTAAAGATAGAGTGATTCAAGAGGAATAGTATATTATTTATAAGGTTTTAGAGAAAGCGGGCGAAGCCGCGGGCGGTAAGCTAGTCTGCGTTATAAGACGTTTGATTGTACTAAATTTCATGACTCTGTGTACTCGGGAACTACCCTGTAGGTTTTGATTTCTTAGGGAGTGTCGAAAAATTTCAGCAATTAAGCTGCATCTTTTGATTGCGTTGGCTAAAACGTTTGAATTTTTCACAGCATCAAGGGACCGTAGACCGTAAGATTTCGACATTAGCAAGGGAATCAATATCTGCACGGAGCACCCTGTCCCGTAAACACAGTCTTGAAATTGAGTAAAAAGTATCGTGTTATAGCACAGATGTAGTAATAACTGCGAAAACCCTAATTATTTAATTAAATTAAATAAAAATATATTTTTAAAATAATTTTAAACTTACAATCCCTTTACTCATGAACGTCTACATGTATTTAATTGATATTCACATCAGAACTCAGGTCTATAATAACTTAAATCTGTTATTTAATTCAAATTCTATTGCAACGCAATCTGAAGAAAAAGCAATTAGAGCCGCATATGTAATTCGCAACTACTTGCAAGGGAATCATCAATCAAAACCTACAAGGTACTTCCCGTGAACACAGTCTTGAAATTTGGTTAAAAGCAACGACTTAAGCACTTACAAGCACAGATAAAGAAAAAAATCCTTTAAACAAAATTGTAAGATACAACTGCAACATAATGAACAAATATGTTTGCTCGGAGTCCTCGGTGCGCGAGTCCGACGCGCACTTGGCCGATTTTTTGTTGTAATTTGACTGTATTTTATATTGTTCATTTAAAAAAAATTTTGCTATTTTATGTCTTATCCAAGAACTGGGATATTTCGATATTTGAGGTTTTGTGTGAAAAGTGTAACAGCAAAAGTTGTAGAAAAAAAAATTAATTACATATAACTTTACCATTACACTTTATTCCGCAGTTATAGTTTTTTTTTTAACCGAAAAACCTGTTATTTGTCCTTAAATTACGACCACAGATCGACCCTAATAAACTTTTTCTATAATTTTTGTTATATTCTCTTCCGTTACCGTTTGTAATTGATTTCATTGTTCTATATTACTTTTATGTCTCTAAATTCAATAAAAACATCATATTGAACAGTATTAATTTGTTAATTTAAAAAAGTTAATATTAAATTAGTGGTCCACATAGGTCGTGGACCTAGCCCAGGGGGGGTCATGACCCCGTGACCCCCCCCCTGGATCCGCGCTTGTTCCAAGTACAATAGATGATTTGAAAAAGAAAAAATCCTTTTTAAAAAGAAAGAATCCTTGATGAATTATTACAGAAACCATATTATATATTAATTATTAACTAATATTTTTTTTTCTGCGGTAAATGCCAATAATTACCGACATATCTAGGTAAACTGTAGTGTAACCACACCAGTTCATGCAGTAATTTAGACGGTAATTTAATGCCATAATTATTGCGGTAACAGCCCGGTAGACGGTAAGGTAGTGTGGCCGTAGCATCACTGTATAACAGTAAAATCGAGTCAAAATCAATGCTCATTTGATTTCCGTATAGTAAAACAAAATTTGGGAACTCTTATGACGGTGCATTTACATCAAACGAAAATAGAGCTAGATTAGAATTAGATAGATAATTAAAATTAGATAGCGAGAGCATTCTTTCATGATCTTTTGTGTAAACGAAGACTCGTAGGTATTCAGTGTTGTTCAGTATTAGAACATTGCAACAAGCTTGTTAATCCTGCTAGTTATCATATCACATGATATTTCATACTTAATGTATGGGAGGGTTTAAAGTTAATTTTTTTGATATTTCTCGATTTATTTTTAAAAATTTATTACGGCCATTTTACTCATTAGGTTAAGTACTTTCGATATCAGTTTAAAGTTTTTTGTTATCTGTAAAGCCGGGTCCCCTGCAACGTGTTATCGTGTTAGCTAACACGATAACATGTTTTGCTAACCGAATAGGGGCGTGGCCTAACAGTTTTGTTAGCAAAATCACAATAACATGTTTGCCGAGACGAATGGATAACATCCCCCGCGTTCGCCTGCGGGGAGGGGAAGGAACGCATTTTATGTTCGCACTCACGAGAAGAAGACGTCCGTCCTAATTTATCTATGGTCCGTCCGTCCGAACCTATCATCAATTTTTAGTTCTTGATAAATATTGAAGGAACGAGGTTGCAGGTAGGGTCGGACCCGGAACCTATTTTTATTATTTCTTTGGAGAACTAAATCAACTATTGCTAAAACAACTTCCACGTCTTCTTCGTCGGAACTCATTTTTGAAATGAAATAAAAACAATAACAAAAATAGGCGCAGCGGACGAGCGGTTTTGCAAACATGTTTTGGTAACATGTTTCGATAACATGTTTTGTTAGAAAATTGTCGCTGCGGACCCGGCTTTATACTTACGGAAAAATCGCCTGTGCACACTTAACGATTACACCCTGTATAATATAATATACTAACTACTATATAATATACTAAACACGAATGAAACGGAAGACTAACTACTACCTAGGTTATTAATTATTATAAAGTAAAATATATTTATTTTAAATCCAGTTCGGTGAAAAGTACAGTCATGCGTCTGGAATCCGGATGCGGATATCAGATAAACTATTTTGTAGTTAATGTTTCACAAAAACACAACATAATAATATATCTTATCTTCTTATATATAAAAATGAATCGCAAAATGTGTTGGTAAGCGCATAACTCGAGAACGGGTGGACCGATTTCGATAATTCTTTTTTTATTATATTCCTTGAAGTACGAGGATGGTTCTTATGTAGAGAAAACGTAAATATGTACCACGGGCGAAGCCGGGGCGGACCGCTAGTTAGTCATATAAATGAAAATTTACTCTTATTGGTAGATATGTAAATAGAGTAACAGATTTGCCCTTATAATATCTCAATGCAATAATTATACCAATCCACTTTAATTTAGAAAAGGATAATGTCTTTGTTTTTGGGATTCACCGCAATGCGCGTACACATATGATATCACCAATACCAATAACAGATACCGTTATCAAAATTAATTTGTAGCGAAACTCTCAGCTCCCAATCTAGTTATCATACGAACGTTAATTATTGTACCCGTTGCTTCTTTTATCGCGCTCATTTCTTTGCTGATAAGATTAAAGTCATATGGCGAGCAGCGCCATCTTATGTGCTATATGAAGTAAATAATATATTATATCTAGAAAATAAGAAAAAAATAGTGAAAGTTATGGTGTGCCGTGTTTGTTTGTTTGTTCGAAATGAGAGATATACGATCGACGTCAGTCATGCATAATTTCCGACCAGTGGATATTCCTAATTCAAGGATTGAAGGAGGGCACCGGAGTCGGTCATCGTCTTGGTCGGCATGGAGGAGATATAATAGTGCCCGCCACGAACCACGATTTTCGTTACAATACGAGGTAATTATATAAACTAACCTTGGATTACAGCTAGCGGAAGATAATCTTATTGTTACTGTAAACATTCATATCAACACATTCTTTATTTACTGATATACGTATTAATAATATACTGTATGAAGTGCAACGAGATTAAAATGTATTAGATTATATTAGAATTTAGTCGAAAAATAAACTTCAAGAAACATTATTTTATGTATATATTTTAAAGATAATCCAAGATTCAGTTTTTTAAACTGTTTAAATTAGGTATAAGCAAATAATATTAAATGAAAGATTATGTATATGTATAAGTACTAATTAATATTACTCACATTACAACTCATTCACAAGTTATTATTGCGGAATCATGATAATGTTTAATTTTATTATATTTTATTTTTGAAAATACGTTTGCGTGAAATGGGATATTAGTGCTGTAAAATGCGTGAAAATCCTGACATTATGACAAAGACTGTCAAACTACCATAAAGACTAAAGACTGTCATTTGGTTGATGGTTCTGTGATCTGTCACTAATGGTGCAGAAGATAGTTTTTCCTTGATATTTTAGTTTTAATGTTTGTGTATTTTCTTACTCGTAGTGATTTTGCTTTTAAGTGTTTGTTTCCTTAGAAAGTCAAAATTATACATGTTGCTGATGTTTGCAAAGGGTAGAACAAGTGAGAAGGTGCCGAATAAAATTGCATAGCAAACGTGTCATAAATTTTTAAGTTATTACAACCGATGATATATGAAAAGAAAAACAAATTGTTTTGCATTCCGATAGCGAATTAGTATAGTTTCACATGGGTGATGGCTTGGCAGTCGGATAATCGTGTAAGTTTGCATTTTCATTGTTTGGTTGTAACGGGAAATCGAGACGATTGATATGCTAACGTAAATACGTCCTTGTCATTGATTTAATATTTAAATGGTCACCGTTTTCGCTAAAAATGCGCCTCAAGGTGTTCTTCATCTTCGTTGGTTGCTATCCATTCTTAATTATTCATGTACTTGGTAGTAACATGTAGTTTTTAAATCTTGTGTTAACTAACTATTTATGCAAGGTTAAATATTGGGAAATTAGTTCTATCTTTAATACACACCATACTTTGTATATACATAACATTAACACACAAAAGTATCTGTATTATTTATTATTAGACATTGGATTATATGCACTAACAAAATGCCAAAATATGCATGCAAATATGCACTAAAAAAGGCCGAAATATGCATGATTGGGGAAAAAGGCTAAAATATGCAGTAACGCAGTAATCAGAGAGTTTTATGCATTTGCATATGCAAATATGCAAATGCATATAATCCGATGTCTATTTATTATGTTTATAGATAAAATTAATCATAAAAACAATGCATTACTAATATGAGTTTAATTGCTGGGTTTTTTATTGATTTGAATATTATGATGTTTTATACAAAGTTGGATAGTTAAAAATACATATTGAGTACTTATACTAAGCATTATATTCTGTATATTAACTATGTGTGGTAATGAAGTTAATGAAGTAATGTTCAGATATTTATTTAGTCATTTAATTTATTCAAAAAACTCGCTGATTTTCCAATAAGATTTTTACGTACATTACTTTACATTATTATCTAAGGATACATTGTTTTATGTGTTTTTATAAATGAAGTAAACTTGAAAAGCAATGAAACAAAAATCAGTGAAACAAACATAAACTGTTGTTTTCATACTCTTATTAAAAATACAAGAAGCTACGTACAGTAATTGTAAAATGCAAATATTTATAATATTTAACAGCATCATCAATAAAAATGATAAAGAGTAAAACCTTATAAGGTATAGTCATGAAATTATTGTAATGTCACTGACTCTTGATAAGTTGGTTACATACTAATATTATGCAGGTGATGTTAATATAAGTTTGTCAGAAAGTAAGCATTTATTTCAACACACACAAACACAAAACAATAAACATTACAAATTAGTATCAGGTATATGTATTAACAAATAAAAAATAAAATAATAATAATACAATCAGATTAATGTGTGATTGCAAGCGTCAAAACAGGATGCCACTCAGGATACCAATAATAAAAGATAATTGGGATTTTGGATGAGATGATTATTTTTTGTTTACAATTGATTTTGTTTATTAAAAACAAACTAAGCAAATGCTTTAACTGTGTTTAATTCTTGTTTTAAGGTATATAATTATTTTTTTGTGATTGGTCATATTATCATGTGACGTGTCCCCTAGTGGGGTAAGGGGCAGATGCATTATGCATATGTCTGTTTCATATTATCTGGCTTAAAAGTTCTTCACATGGCGAAATAAGGATTAAGTATTTTTAATTTATATTGTTTTATTTCACGCAATCCAATCAGAGTTCTTAATGGAGCATACTAATTACTGAAATGTAAGAAATAACATGCGAGGCCGGGTTAAATATTAGCTTGAATGTAATAAGAATGTACTGCGATTCTACACAGCTACTTAATTGATGTAGGTAGTTGATAACAAATCGCAGCAAGTCAACGACTAATAGCAAAGTGAGGGTAGTTGGGTCAAACGTCATATAAACAACATAGTTAATATACAACGTCCGAGCCCCTAGGCACGATTCGTACGAATGCGCCACGAGTCAAAAGAAAGCGGCTTTTTATAGTATTCGACAGCTAAGAATGTTCAGACATGAAATAATGACAACTACATTGATAACTATTCATCTACAAAAATACTAAATCAAAAGTTGTGTCTAACAGAAACATAATAAGCCTTCCTATATGCATAATATTATTATTTGTGATTAAATGTTTAATTGATATTACACTACATAATTTTTTTATATTCTAATATAAAATGCTTTACTATATGAATATTATTATGATTTTTTTAATTACATTAAAAGTTAAAACAGTGTTTAAATACAAACAGCTTTGTTTTTGAAGATTAATGCAGATAATTTGTATATTAATTAAAAGATAAATCTCTTTTTAAGTGGACATTGTGACCTTGATATAATATAATAACATGGTTTTGTTTGGAACAATTACAAAAAATATTTTGTTTTTTTTACTATACCATTAAATCCCACCATACGTCATATTATTCTATAAATGAATTTTTATACCAAGTAAAAAAAGTTGAGAGAAATATTTTAAAAATATTAAAATTTAAAACATTGTATACAGTGTTTCTAGTATTATGTTGTTTATATTATGAGCCATGTAACTTTACTGTTTTTATTTTATGGAGAGGAGGTATAATTATTATTTTTTGGTGTTTCTTTGTAGCAATGAATAAACACAAGAACGACTTAACTTATTTTGAAAAGATTTCCAGCAGAAAGCTTTATTTGTGTTACAATAATGCTTATATTTTAACCCCTTGACCACCGAGCGGCCCGATCGGGCCACGACACAATAGATTTTCTATTGTGTCTAGATTTTCTATTGTGTCTGTGATTCCAGGGGCTGAGGCATTAAAACAGTTTATTGTCATATTAAATTACAGTCCCTATATCAGTATAGTTGTTGATTTTATCTTTTTAACAGAAATTTTTTTTCAACTCTTTCTTAGACTGCTATTTATTCAATTTGAAGTCTAGGAGTAAGTACAAAAGTTATGGCCTCTGTTAATTAATTTATTCTTTCACATTATAATTTCGCAAAAAACTTGTTTTCTTTTTTATTATACAGCCTACACAACAATGTTGCCTGGACAAGTGGTGATATTCAGTTTTATATCAGGACATTTCTGATAAGTTTTGTAGACATTGGCAAGTCAGATGTGACTCATGTTGTAAAATATATAACTAATGATTTTAGTGGTTTATTACAATGCAAATGTAATAATGAGTAGTTTTTAAGGTGCAATTAATAATACATACTTAGTACTATTGAAGTGAAACTTCTTTGGCGTATTGAGAGTAAAATTTCAAGGTCGCGCTATGGCAATACGTTATGGAGTAACACAACGATATTGGTATCTTTGAGTCTTGCCAAAGAAGTTTCACTTCTGACACGTGTGCTCATCACACATGCTCTTTTTTATTTGTTTGTTTGTCTGTAACAACTAATCTTTAAGTATAGGCAGAAAAGAGAATTACAATTGGTTTTTTTATTTAATCCATCAGGCCCCTGAATCACAGACACAATAGAAAATCTATTGTGTCGCGGTCGGATCTGGCCGTTCGGTGCTCAATGGGTTAATTTGGATTCTTATAAGAATCTTGTTGAAATAAACAAGAAAAAACTATATTTATTTTGCGAATTGAATACATTGAAACAGACAGGATCACTGTACCATTCAGCTGTGTACATAAACTTTATAGTAAAGTAAATATAATTGTCATATTTCCGAGATGGTTAGTTAATAGGTATGCTAGAATTCAGCATTGTCTGTTGTATTGTGAAATTAATTTATGAATATGCTTAAATACAAACTTATAAAAAAAGTAAATAAGTAGTCCATAAAGATATAAGTATTTTTTGACTTCATTGATGAAGGTTGTGCTTTTAGATGTTATATATGTAAACTATCCTTTTTTGACAGTTAGTTTAAGGGCCGATTTTTAAATCCTTAGTAGAAACTTTTTCATCGAATATCGTATTAAACAAACATTTTAAAAATGTGTTACTTGCCAATTTTTGAGTTTTTAGGTAACATCTGTATATTATTGTGTGCGCTTACCGCCCGCGGCTTCGCCCGCTTTGTCTAAAACCTAATAAATTATATACTAAAAACCTTCCTCTTGAATCACTCTATCTATTAAAAAAACCACATCAAAATACGTTGCGTAGTTTTAAAGATTTAAGCATACAAAGGGACATAGGGACAGAGAAAGCGACTTTGTTTAATACTATGTAGTGATACTTTATTGGACGGATAAGATTTAACCAAGGATTGAAAAATCAGCCCTTAATCAACTAATTTATTCACATTGATTTGTTTATGACTACACACACATACATACAATTAATATACAAAGTTTATGATGGTATAGGTGCGCCAAAACATTGAAATTTGATTCAATTTATATTTTTATGCTAACAATATACAGTTATACATACATACATATAATACAGTAAAAATATGCTAGGAATTGAGAACATCCAATATTAAGGAGATCTGTATTTAACCTTTCATTGACATTACAAAAAAATGTAGCAAAACATTTTTTTTCACATCAAAATTTTGTTGTTCCCATTTTTTCTGCTGTAAAATGTTACTACATATTAGATTGTAAGCTTTTTTAAAACCTTTTTATATCATAATTAATATTTTTTATAGATTGCTTTGAATGTGTGTTACAAATATCAAATTAAATGTTACAGACGGACGAGAATAGCTTCCTGCTTCGGTTGAAGATAATAGGAGCTTATGCATTGGCTAAAAAAGACATTTTTGGTGCTAGGTGAGTCACCCCTCCCTATATCATATTAATATTATTAATATACTAAACGCGAAAGTTTTTAAGTATGGATGATTGTTACTCTTTCACGTCAAAACTATTGAATGGATTTGGATGAAATTTTACAGAAATGTAGGTTACTAGCGACCCGCTCGCGGCTTCCTAAACCCAATACATAAATGATATTATACTAAAATTTTCCTCCTGAATCACTCTATCTATTGAAAACCGTATCAATATCTGTTGCGTAGTTTTAAAGATTTAAGCATACATAGGGATATAGGGTCAGAGAAAGCGACTTTGTTTTATACTACACTAGCAAACCGGGCGAACTCCGTTTCGCCACCAGAGACACCTTTTCTTTGCTATAAACCTCACGGAGCCCGAGACCTTTCCAACGAATGCAAAACCGTGGAAATCGGTTCGTGCATTCTGGAGTTATAGCGTCAGGAAGGAAAACCCGACTTATTTTTATACATATAGTAGACTAGCGGTCCGCCCCGGCTTCGCCCGTGGTACTTATTTACGTTTTCTCTACATAAGAACCATCCTCATACTTCAAGGAATATATTAAAAAAAGAATTATCGAAATCGGTTCAGCCGTTCTCAAGTTATGCGCTTACCAACACATTTTGGGATTCTTTTTATATTATAGATATGTATAGATCAGAATAATAATGAGCTGTACTAATACTTGATTAAGGCAGGGGGTGAGACCGTGCGCCACAGCTAGTTACATAATACATACTTAAAAATAATGTTGCAGTAGTTGTACATAACTTCGATACTTCAAGCTTTTCTGGTTTATTCAGGCTTTGGATCGACCTAGTGTTTTTGTAAAAAATAATTGAAGGCAGATATAAGTTATGTTGACCTGTAGTTTGTAGGTACATATTACAATTTTGAATATGTGACACATAAAAACGCTGATTATTTTTCTTTAATTAACAATGTACTTGATGATATATTGAAACTGGTTTTTACTCGATCAATTCGAAAAAAATGTATAAATTTAATTAAAATTAAAAAGGTGGAAAAAGACTTATATTTTGTTCTATGTATGTTAGATACTGTAATATCTGGTACATTTTAATGTTATTGTTTATTTATCTTAGTATCAAAAACAATGTTTTGTTGTCTGTTTAATCAAACTGTATTTTATGAACCTACAAGTTTTCATACTTGTATTATTTTTGGTAACCTTTTTATTCATTTTGATGAGTGTCTCAATATGCGTCACGGACTGCTGAGATCTTCCAGAGATAAATTTGAAAACCAACTTAAATATTTATTTCAACTACGTATATTTCTTACAAAGCAATTGCATATCAGTAGCTTTAGAGAAGTTCCAACCATACAATTTTATTGAATAGCACTAATTTTGTCAGTCTACTTACTTTAAAATAGTTTATTGAAAAACGGTTACGTGTTCGGAGATCCGTGCCTAAGCGCACTAACGTTGACCTCGTGGAAATGTAAATTACTCCACGGGGACAATATCATAGTTATTGCCATGTATAGTCATGTATTGGCACATATTGTTATTGTTTTTCGACGATTAAAAACAAATATTACAACTCTCTGTGTGTGTAAAACTTAGAACTGCCCTCAAATGTGTAAAATTCTAGGAAACAAATATTTAAGTAATATTAAGCTATTTTGATATTAATATAAGGTGTATATTTACTAAATCTACCAAAACAATAAAATTTAACGACAGAAGCTAGTCGTTCAATCAAAATAAATTGAACCTTATTATCATGGATTAAAATCGGACTTACAATGCACCAAAACTCTACCCAGGACGTTTTTATAGCAGTTTGTGTTTAGTTATTACTTATTAATGTTATTAGAAATTTTATAAATATAGGTGTTCTCATATCCCAGGGATCCATATGGGGAATAGGCCAAAATAAACTGAACCTTATTCCCATGTATTAAAGTCGGATTTACAATGTACCAAAACTCTGCCCAAGACGTTTTTTGTTGCTGATTGTGTGTGTTGGGTATTTTTATGTAAATATCGATATTTTTTCATATTCCAGTGATCCATATGTCCGCGTCGAGCTGCAGAAAGCGGACGGTGATGTCACATTGGAAACTTTCCTGACGAAAACTAAGAAGAGGGTGAGTTTACTTTTTAGTTGTAGTACGGTTGTTTATATTCGATAATGTCGGGTTGTATTTTTGTTTAGTGCTACAAAATAATGGAAAATTAATGACAAAATATGTGAAGGTCCATTGAAAATATCAGTACCATTTTGAAAAATTATTGCATGTAATTATACTGCATTAAATAAATGAAAATCTATATTTATGCAAAGAATTGTTGGAGGCATAATTTAACGCCAAGAATTTGTTATTTTTTATTTGTTATGGCAAATCTATAAAGCAGATAACACCACAGAACGCATCAATGAAATGCATACACTCGAAATGAATATAAAGTAACTCTCATTCCAACGCAATAGGGTAAAAGTATTTCCAAGTAATAGTACTGTACTTAATATGAAGATTTATAATCTGTTCTACATAATTGGATTATACAACATTTGCCTAAGCAATGTGGATTAATACATCTTTTCGAGGCTTTCAGTTGGTAATTGTAATATCGCGACATATACTATGATTTCAATAATAATTTTCAAGTATTTTAACAATTATCACTTATAATACCACAAGAGCTTCAAAATTATCGGGTATTTTCCGATAGGTTCGTTGCAAACAAATGAAGGAGTCAAGTTTTTAGTCAAGGTTAAAAAATCACGAGCGCGAAGCGCGAGTGATTTTTCCTGAAAAACTTGACGACTTTATTTGTTTGCAGGGAACCTTGAGGGAAATGCCAGATAATTTTGAAGCTCGTGTGGTATTCGGGAGATTATTTTTCCGTCCCAAATGTCGGCCAATAATTTCACAATTGAATTGAACCTGTCAGTTTGACGTCAACGACCAGAGAAAATTTAAAAAAAAATATCAGTATAATACCATGTAGGTTGTACCACGTGACGTCGAATGGTGCAATTCTATTGGTCGATATTTGGGTCGGAAAAATAATCATGATAAAATAATTTCTGTTGTTTCCTAGATCAAATTTTAGTTTTGCCAAAAAATGAAGCCTTGGATTTTTTTGTTAATTGTCAATGTATCTAAATGTAATGCTTTGAATAATATGCTTTAAATTATTAAAAGAAAAAGCCAATGTAACTAGAAAAAAGTCTCAAGGCTTGGAACTATTTTTTATTATGTATGTTGTATTGCTTCTAACAAATTGGTCTGTTTGGAGCGTCTAAAATTAAGATGGACCTGGGCATTATTTTCTGCCTACTAATCTTTTTATGATGGTTATATATTGTACGTATGTTTTTCGTTTTATATCCGAATTTTTTTTTTATATAGGTGATCCATTTTGAATTGTTCTTTGTATAAATAAAATTACAGATTGACCTTAAACATATCATTAAAATGAGTTCCTTATTCAGCTTCTTCCTTAGTTAAAGATATTAATTATCAAGATGTGTTTTTATTTCCAAGAGTATACATATAATAATTGAAGCAGAGGTAGACAATAGACATCGAAAAGATATACAATATTACTGAGTTTGGATTAAATAAAGTAGATATCTTTGGAAGACTTAAAAGCAAGTTGAATTAGTTCTTAAGTGACCCTCTATCGGATCGGATATAAGAAACAACGAAAGATAGTATCTTAGTATCAAGGTCTCTATTTGCTAAGAAATTATATTTAATTAATACTGGTAAGCCTCATAAAGAGATTAATAATTTATCAACGATGAAAAGACCTTCGTTAATGTGTAAATTGAATTCATTTCAGACACTAAACCCAGTATGGAATCAGGAGTTTGTATTTCGGGTGAGTTTTATTCTATAAATAACAAAAAATATACCACAAACTATTATCATTATGCATTTGAATACTTATATTTTTTTCGTATTAATTGTAAATTAACTTTTTTTTAACAAGTAATATATTTCACATTTTAAAACAATTAACAATTTTTTTTGGTTATTTTTCGAAATAGGTAAACTTTATATATACTTTTGACATACAGGTGAAACCCCAAGAGCAAAAGCTGCTCATCCAAGTGTTCGACGAGAACCGTTTAACCCGAGATGATTTCCTGGGCATGGTCGAAGTGCCATTAGCTAACACGCCGTACGA
>CAJQZN010019129.1:0-13943 GCA_907164685.1 Colias eurytheme | reverse complement strand
GTATATACTTATAGAAAACCATAAGGAAACGAATTGTTTGTTTTTTTTTTCACACCACACAGGAAAGGACAGCACGTGATATCATATATTTTATCATATATGAATTATTTATAAAGTGTATTGGAATAAATATTAAGAACAAACTACACAAAACTACATACTAGAAGTATCTACAATTCCTAAAACGCAGGCAACTGTATGAAAATAGAAATTAACATATGAACAGCTTTCTTATCACATTCTACATCCATTTGTTAACAATAACTTATTTAAAGTTATTATAAGAGCTCAATAGAGAAATTTAAAGAAGGCTTCTACTGTTTAAAATTGAACTCAGAAAAATCTTGATACAATAGTTTAAGCAAAATTAATCTCTATTTTCATATGTATAAAACTGAACATCGCGTGCCGGCTCACCGCCAGCTTGCCGCGGCTGCCTTTGCGCTTGCTCGGCGCGTGTTCGAGTTCACTATCGCTGTCCCTCTCGTGCGCCTTCGAGCGGATATAGCTCTGTCTCTCTCGCTCCATGTAGCCCAGCTGCGTGCAAGCAATTATATTACGTATGGTTTACTTTAGAACGTCTTTTGCGTACATTTTTTAAATATATTTAATTAATAATTTAAGAAAAAGAAACATAATTTCGACCACTAAATTGTCGAAGGAGCAACATTTCTAATGTAAACCATACTTTTTGCATAAGCACATAAAATATTTTTTTATCAAATATTAATAAATTTCGACATAATATCATAAATATATAAAAAATATGAGTTTAAATAAACGATGTGAACATTAAATATGTATTTTAATAAATAACAATAATTATATTTATATTATGTAATTCAATATAATTTCAATATAAGCTCGACTATAGCGGAAGCCGTGTTCTAAACATGCACAAGAGGCCAGGTTTTCTTTTCTTCATTTTCAGCAACCTATATTTAATAACTTTCAGAAAAATATATCATAAATATTTTTATATCTTTTTTCCTTCAAAAATCTCTTAACAAAACTAAACTTATAAGTAAATTTGACCACACTTTAAAACGTCCTAAAATGTACCCACAATGTAAAGAAAGTATCCCCTATGATTCTGCCCGAGCCCTGAAGCCATACCAAACGGTACGATCATACTAAAAAGCTCCCCAGGGACCTTACCTTTGTATAAGAGAAGTCCGCCTTGTTAAACTCGATCTGCCGATGAGGCCGTCGCCGCGCCGGTGCTCCGTATGGCATGTCATCAGCTTCTTCCACTGAACTGAATTCACCCTCTTCTTCTTCGTCTGAATAGCCTCGCTCTGGAAGTTAGATGAAATTTTATATAATTTTAAGCTATTGCATAGCTTCTATTGCGGGCCTTGAGCGCGGAGACCGAATCCAGAAATTCCGTAACCAAAAAACCTCACTCCGACGAGCACGGAGGTGTGATTTAAAGGCATAGCATGCTTTACCGCGGCAGTCCCCAAGTGCCACACGTCTTTTTTTATTTATTTGTTGCTGGATTTACTAGTTGATCATATTAAGGTACCTATTACAAGTGGTTAGCTTTTTTCATAATATTTATTGATATTTATTACTGAGCTCCCATCTATAGGTAACTATTTAAAGTTAATACAACAATAGCAAAAGAAATGAGAGAAGTTAGCCATGGTTTGAATGTTTATAAATTATAATGTAATTTAAACAGTTAATGTTACAAGGATCCTTAATTGAAAGAAAGAAGGCCTCTTAGAAAGGTCTCCTTTTCGAAGAAGCGAATATTTGTATAAACATAATTAGTCCGGGATACATCGCCCATTTTTGCAAGTGATTACTATCAAGCTAATTTTTCGTGAGTAGCTTTATTTTGATGAGATGCCCAATAATTTCATGTACAAAACTCTGGATTGTGGTAGCTACCAGAGGAAACAAGGATAAAATATTTTGATTTGATGGTTCTCAAATATTAATTACTAACTGAATGTTTTTTTTGTTCAATCTCAAGATAATTATCTAAATTATTCGAAAAAATATTTGTCCTACAAAATCTATGGTTTGATCAAAGAGTCCCCCTTTCCAATGTGTATCGATAACGAAGTCATCATAAATGATTACTAACCAGCTGATTTTTTTATTTTCACTTATTTAATACTTATATAATTCAACAGCAATATTGTCCTACAAATTGCGTAATAAATATTTGAGAACCGTCAAATCAAAAATTTTTATCCTTGTTACCTCTGTAAGCTACCACAATCGAGAGTTTCGTACATGAAATTATTACGCATCTCATCAAAATAAAGCTACTCACGAAAAATTAGCTTGATAGTAATCACTTGCAAAAATGGGCGATGTATCCCGGACTAAATGTCTTATTTTACAGCAAACACCTACCAGTAATCAACAGCGTATTATTATTCTTAGTGTCATGGTCCACGGGCGTCGAAGCTAGCCCCGTGATGGTGAGCCTCGCGACTGGCTGGCCAGCCGCCGCTCCCACCTTGCCGCCTACGCTGATCAGCTCTAGCTCCATGTCCATGGACCTTTGGAGCACCTGCGGGAAGGAATTTTATTTAAAATAAATTTAAATAGGTCTTGGTAAACATGCTTCATGTTGGGAGGCCTTGTCACTTTTGATTACCTACCACTAAAATTAAGTGCTTAGATACAACTAATCACTAATATTACTACTAGCTACTCAGAAGTAAGAATTATAACAGGGTTATAATATCTATTCGCCCTCGTTCTATTCCAGTCATTCGAGTTATAAGAACACAATAGTTATTAATGACAGGTCAAGCTGTGGTTTATTCTTGCTTTGCGCTTAAACTATTTGGTTGCCAAAAAAATATCATCCTAAAATATGGTACTTATTACGAGCACGAACTGTAATTCCTATTCTTTTAACAACCATATTATTCTTATTTACATCAACAATCGTTTCCAACCGACGAATCGTTAGCAATAATGCCAATGTTGAGCCGTAATGACAGATCATTACCGTCATTACCTCGTAATGAATGAATTACGATACCCACAAGAGATGGGAACCGCAATCAAACGGCTTTAATGAAGCAGACTTATCAATATATGCCAAGTGCAATTTCCTGAACGTTCGCATATTACTCATTCAATATTAACAGTCTGGATGCAATGTGAAACTATCGGTGCACGTTTCTATTCGCACATAGAAACTATCAGCGTTTAATAACTAAAGTATGAAAAGGCAAAGTTGCTCGTGTTCCATTGTATGCAGGCACTGAATTCAAAGATCCTGTTTGAAATATTCAGAACGAGCTACACTGTATGCTCGGATGCATCGACTTTGTAAACCACGAGCTATTTGAACGTGCTTGAAGTTGAAGTTGTTCTACAAATACGTATTGGTTTGATCTACATATGAATTTACAGTACGTTATTGTAATATGAGGATACTCTGTCAATATTATTGGACTAGGTGGGACTAGGTCGATTTGTGTAATAATGTCCTATAATATTTTTTTTTTTTTTTTTTTTTTTTTATTAGAGATTAGGCAAGCATTTGACCATCGCTTCGCCTGATGGAAAGCGATAAGCATGGTCTAGGATGGAGCATGCTGACCTAATAGATGCCTATTCACTTTTCTTTTGAATAAGTCCAGATTGTAATTATCAGGAAACACGCAGGCCGGAAGATTGTTCCATTCCCTACTGGTACGCACGAGAAAGGAAGAAGCGTAACGCTTAGTGCGTATAGGTGGAATGTCGATGACATAGGGGTGGAGACCAGCACCGCGTCGACTCGTACTACACCAACTTTTTTAAAAGCGGGATACTTATACCCCAAAATACTAATTTATACCCATTTATAAAATGAAAGAAATAACGTTGTATTTACCTTTTAATTACGTTCTACTGTTCTCTCACTTTTGCAAAAACATAATACAATGTTTTACCATGTTATTGCAACTAACAATTAATTAATAACAATAAAAAAGTACAAAACTAGACAAAAGACAATCTGCGTTTTTGCTTTGCTTTGAAAATTAACGTTCGAAATTCGAATATCTATTTGAAATTTCAGTCAAGTGCGTTCCATTTTGGAACGTCACAGATAAAATAATATACAGATAATAAAATTGGAAACGCCGCTTTCTATATCTATAGATCTTTAAATATATTCTCCAAGTTTTATATTCGCAGCATAAAGTAAATCACTTTGTTAATCGCCAACTTTTATTCTACCTCTTATCTAAAATTCGTCAGAATCGGTACATAGATTTTGAACAAGGAACATACACTTTCAGATTTACAATAAAAAATTACTTATACATAATATCAAATATGTATATTATATTCTCTCGAAAAATTATACATATAATATGTTCTCGGTTTATAGAAGCCCTTATATAAAAACTGTCGTTTATGATTAGCTCTCAACTAGTTTTCCTTCCACCCACATTATATTTTATTGTTTTTAATTAACCACGAATAGGTTTTTTTATTTATCCACTCTAGGATACATTTTAATTAAAGTTAATTATAATTATCATGATGATAGTGGGCCACCTGAGGCGATGAAATGTTTAGTACTGAGTCGTAATTTTATTGTCTTTTTAGCCTGTGGGGTCTAAAATATGAAGGAAAATTTACCAAGCTTCTTAGTTAAAAAAATGACTTAATTAAATGACCGCCTCCTTGGTACAGTGGTTGACGCGTGAGCGTAATACCGAGGGGTCCTGGGTTCGATTCCCGGTGGAGACGAAGAAAAAAAAAATGTCTCGGTCTGGCAGGACACAGAAGGCTGATCACCTACTTGTCCCTAAAGAAAATCGATCAGTAAAACAGATGTATTATGCATCTGCCCCTTACCCCACTAGGGGACATGGGACTACACTTTTTTCTTAATTAAAAGTAATTTTATAAAACGGCAGTTCGATTTTAGAAAAGAAAATTTATTCGTATTAGCGTATTAGTTAAACGTCACAGAAAATAACAACAATTTTAAAGAATAAAAGTTACATCAAATTTAAAGCGTAGGTATATTTTAAGGATACTTAATATAATACTTACTCACTGAAGAATGTAGACAAAACTGCAGGAAAAGTTAGTATGTACTTTAATAAAATCATACACTAAGCCAAGTCGCTAAGGGGCAAGGCCGACATCTCATTGAAATTTCTAATTAATTCGCAGATGCAAAACAAATGATTCAACTTTATAAATAAACATGGGTATATTATTGAAATAGCCCTTGGGTTTCCTGTGCTTTAATACTTGGACGTTAGTTTAACACGTTCGCGGACAGTAACGACCACTGGCGTCTAGACAGCTAAAAGTGATACGACAGTACGTCTGTCGACGTATCAGTTTTTACTTGCATAAAATCAGTACGCCAAACGACGAGCGATTTTTCATACTATCATAAAGAACGGCATGTTGTACTGTCATCACAGGTATAATTACGACTTTTGTACTGTCACTGCATTATTTACAAAAATTCGTCAAAGGAAGGTACTTCCACGCATACATTCATATTTTTTTACCCCTCTCCCCGCGCACACTACGCCCGTGGGCGTCATGTTTGCATACGGTTAGTCGAGTACTGCGCCGCTGCGGTGATCCCGCGTGCCGCGTGTGAATTGTTGTTTAGAAAGTGAGTATTTTGTTTCCAACGTAATTTAATTGTTTTACTCATACTGGATTTACTAATTCAAGTCTAGTTGCTTATGTAAACAACATATTTATGTTGCTATTGTTTGTTGTGAACACGATTTTGTTGAACTAAATTTGTAACGAATATTTTTGCAAATGGCGTCTCGAGACTCGTTCGAAAAAGAACAAAAACGTCTTCAAGACCTGTTTGATGCAGCGTCTACCCCTGAATCGAGTCCATACCCATTTGCTGATGATGGTGACTATGAATCTGACGCTGAGTACTTACGACGTTTACGCCTATATCCGTTCTGTCATATCATATGGTTTTTAAACCATGTGTTGTAACACTACGCCCCTGGGCAATGTATGAAAAAAAGTAGTGTCTCAGTAGCTGCAACCTGTAAACCAGTACTGTCCGCGAACGTGTTAAGCAATAAAAAATACATTATTTAACGCAGAAACTTACCTGCGAGCTGCGTGATAACAGCGTTAATATTTGGCGCCAAAGATTTGCATTTTTTAGTTCGTGGTTTTTTATATTTAAAGAAATCGACTTTATGTACGATAATAATTATAGTCGTGAAAAATAAATAATTTTTCGTTTACATTGCGATTTGCGACATTTTTTGTTTATTACTATATTACCTTAAAAATAAAGTACAATTTTTTTTTATTTTAAAATAATTAAACCAACACTTGTTGAATACCATTAGCCAAAAAAATAAAATAAAAAAACATTAGAAGTCCTATGCTTGCATTAATTTTTTCATCCATTCTATGAAATGGTCCAGTTTATTTTTTTATTTATTAATTACTAGCTTTCCGCCCGCGGCTTCACCCGCGTTTTCAAAGAAAAACCCGTTCCCGTAGGATTTCCGGGATAAAACCTATCCTATGTCCTTTCTCGGGTATCAAAATATCTCTATACCAAATTTCATGCAAATTGGTTCAGTAGTTAAGGCGTGATTGAGTAACAGACAGATAGACAGAGTTACTTTCGCATTTATAATATTAGCACAGACTAATAATAATATACTACGTATACAAATATTAGTATGGATTTTCCACTTTTCCCTTAGATCTGAATTCTGACATAATGATATTATGTGACGGTGTTATCATTGTTATCTATAGCTACCTTGTTGAATACACGTTCCGATATCTGGTCACTAACCTAAAACCTTTACTGATATTTTTTTTTAATTAGAACCTATTTAGTAAAATTTTGTACTTTATTTTAACTTGAATAATTAAATAAATGTAGGTAGGTAAAATGAATAAAATTACCTTCTAATTTAGTAAGTAAATTTATAACTATTGCAAAATTGTATTTCCCATTATGACAACACAGGATAGTAAATAGGTGGGTCAAATAGATAAACAAATCTATTTTTATTCGAGTTTACACTGTTTGTACTTTGTAGTACAGCATTTTGCACAAATAGACATTGAATTACAGCTGTGATGAGATCACGTACTAGTTTAATAAGTAAACTACTAAGATTAAAATTACAATATATACTTAGGTAGGTATTATTGGCTGTGATAAAGTTTAAGTAAAAAGGAAAGTAATAAATATCATCTTAAAATTCGTCCAATAATTCAACGAACTACATTCAATGATAGGTGAAATGAATAACACATACGAATATAGGTTTGTATTGAGTAGCGTCACCTTCTTGGAACGAAGCTATCTCACGAGGGATCGGGAGGAGGGAGTGATCCTGGAGGCCATTCGTCTGCGCCCGCACAGCCTGCGGCCTGCGCCAGCGGCAGCGGGTCAGTCTGCACTCGACCACCGCACGCGACGCACGTCCTGTACCGCCCCAACCCCGAGTGACCCCTCGAACGAACGATACCGCGATTAACAAAAACTAAAACCGCTTTGCAATAACACATGTGAGCTTCAATAACTTATTTTAATTTAGTGAACGGACTGTGAATTTTGAAAAGAAAAAATTTAAATGTTAACGATTTAGCGGCCAACTCAGGTGAGTCACTTATTGTTATTAAAAATTTTATATTTGCTATTCTGTTACCGAATGTAAGAAGGTTATTGTACTTTTATTTAATGCACAGTTATATGGTAATTAATATGTAGTTTATGTTACCAACTACTAAAATAATTTGTAACAAACGAAATATTTAAAATATTAGTCATTTACAGTGATTGGTGACTAATGATGTCACTTAGTTTGATGTTTTGGCTAAACGATCTTGTTATTGAATATTGATGTATGTCTCAAGGTAAGAATTATTTACAATATATGCTGTTGGTTTACAAATATTGCCTATTATTGCACTATTGTACTAGAGTTCTAGACCATTAAATATGTCGCGTATGCTTCCAAGAATTCTTATATTGATCCTGTGCAAAAAATGTTAAAACGATCGTGGAATGCCGTAGTTCTACATGTCATTGTTTATCATATTAAATTAGGTTCTTACAAAATTGTTCATGTAGTTCTGTGTCTTATGTTTTCATATTCTTTCTATTTAATGGGAATATACCTATTTTAATTAAATAGGTAAGTATTAAGGTTTATAAAAAATTCGAACAATAGATTTGAAATTGGAACGTCAGATGGTAAGAAGTAAAAATTAGGTTTTCTTTTTTTTATCTCATTGCGGTTTCATTTTTTTATAATTTAAGGAGGTAATTTCTTGCGTGAAACAAATACAAAAGTGCATAGAATAAATAATATAATTTTATAAGGTATAAACCTATGTAGGTATAATTGAAATAGGTCAGTAAACTGTATAAATTATAATCAAGCTGCCTGCGGTTTCAGCTTGAATTCAGAACTCATGAGCAATTAATGTTAATTAATATAAATTAGGTAGCTAGGTATTTATGTTTTTGTCCACAAGTTTTATTTTGCGAGTAAGTTATATCTAGGCATTTTACCTACTAGTAGCTTATCCATATGTAGCCTTTAAAATATCCCACTTTTACGGCATTCTGTTCAACAAGGTCCGTGTTTTTAGAATATCTGTAACAAACAAACTCAATTAAATGTCTTCTATGTAAGGTAACGGCACCAGTCGTGGACAAGCATCCAGTAATGGACAAAATAAATATTAAATTTAAATATTAAGACCAAAATGAACGTTATATAATTTGGCAATACTTAAAATAAAAGTTTGGTTCATAAGCTATCAAAATACGACATTTCATCTTATTCGGCCAAAATGTTTGAAGATGGCAGAACGTTATGTTTAGATGCTGCGACTCGTTTCGAAGAAATCCGTTTTTACTAAGAAAATCCTTAAGGAAGTGAGGACACAATTTTGGTTATAAGAATTTTTGTATAAATGTCAGCAAAATTTGATATTACTTTTATTTATAGTAGTTAAGTGTACGAAATATTACACGATTTAGTATCATGATAGGTTATGTTGTTTAAATAAAATTCATCAGTGTCCATAACTGGATTTAATTCTATGGATATATCCATTTATGGACATTTGTCGAAAATAAACTTTTTTTAAAGGTATTAATTACATGCGCTTTTCTGTATTGTCTTTTCTTTCTGATTAATAATATACCTATCACGACCATTTCAAACAAAGGATTCCAATATTGTACAACAATTGTCCATGACTGGATTTGCTTTGGTTCCTATAATGGACATTGATATTTTTTGTTAAAATTACACTAATGGGTCCAACAACATAATATCTAATAGAGAGATCTAGAGAGTTCTCTGATGAACTGTTTGGATCGTTGTCTGCTGCTAAATTCCACCACCATATAGCACACACGCTTAAATTTCATCCACACCATCTTGACAACAGTTTAAAAAAAGCTTTTTGCCTCGTGCTACAATTTGGAATCCATATCGATGGACCGATCAGATTAAGGCTGCTGGCGGATTCAGATTGGCGATTCACTTCACGAGTGTAGCGGAATGCCAGGAAACAGAGAGATACGGCGGAACATCGTGACGCGGGTAACATCTACCCCCCTAGAGTGATATGACGAAGAAGAAGTCCCAAAATGGATGGAATGGCAGTACTTTTTTTAGTTATATTTTTCATCCCTGACTTAAAAAAAAACCATATTGGTGTTTCTTAACGGACATAACTCGTATTTAACGATGCATTTGTGCAATTTTTGCCTAGAAAATGGAAATTAAGACTGTTTTAAATATTATAAGTATGCAAAATAATTAATAAGTACTATTTTTTATAAATACATCCCCTATTTATTGTATTCCAATCATCATTTTCAAGATTCTATTGATAACTATAAGTCTTCTCCAATTGTAAATAACTGGAGAAACGACATTAGGTACAGTCCATAAATGGGTGTTCATAACTGGATGTTGTCCAAAACTGGGTGTCCATCATTAGATTTTTCACTGTCCAACACTGGTGCAAAAAAGTGGTTTTTTAATTTATAAATAACTTCATTATTTATGCATTGTAATCTTTTTTCTAACATTGGTTACGTTAAACTAACATTGAACTAAAGGTATAACTAAACAATATCCAATAAAGTTAAAAAACCTACGAGAAATTTGCAAAAAACTTCAATTTTTTCCTTAATCTGTACAAGACTGGTGCCGTTACGTTATGAATAACTAACCAGTGCGCGGAGGTACTAAATGGGCATGACGGCTTCTAGGTTCTATTCCCGTAGGAAACGAATACAAAAACCTAAAACATATCTTTATGCGTCTGCCCCATACCAAACATTGTCCCATCAAAGAACATGGGACAATGTTTGCCAGGAAGTTCCAAATGTCATTGTTTGTAAATTTTGTACCTAACCAGTGCAGTGAATTCCGACGTAAGAATATGCCTTGCCATAGAGAAAATGTACCTACCTACTTACATTATCTGCAGAGTTGGTGTTTAGGTACCAATAATTATTGAAAAATAATAAATATTTTTTGACTTAAACTTTTTGGTCGACAACCCTATCGATATCTCCCTTACAAATCTATTGTATCACATATTTGTGTCTAATTATGACTTCAAAATGTAGAGTATACCAGTCATTGTCATTTCGTTCGCTCTGTTGGGCAGTTATAGGCAGTAAGTTATTATGTAACCAGGCACACTGGAGTTACCCGACACCGCAAAGGAGCTGTCAGTTGTGGTTGAGTTTAGGGTTGTCAAATCTAAGAAATAATTATCCGATTTACGTAATGGTTTAATTAATAGATTCAGTTTGGATAGAGATTCTTGTTGTCTTGATTTTGATGTTAACCTATTTTTTATTTGTTTTTTCAATGCAACTACTCCTTTCGATTAATGAAAATTTCTCTATCAGTATTCATCTGATAAGCATAATAACAAAAGACGTAGGTAGTAAACTAAATAATAATGTAATGTAGTAAACAAATTAATACTTTTTAAATTTCCTCTTTTCACAACTTTAATACAATAGCTTATTTTGTACAATACAATTACGTAGGTTACGTACAATTTTAGACCACATCTGAGCTTAACATCAGGCAAGATTGTTGTCAAGCGCTCCCAGATAAAAAAGCAACAAGTATTTTTTTTTAAATAGAATAATAAAAAATACCAACCCTAAGCAACAAAGGGAAGTAAAGCTGCGTCAGCGACACCCAACACCGACCCAGTGGCATCAGACCATAACACATCTCCTAACCTATATTTACTATTTACTTGTAACAATGTTGTACCGTCTTAGGTACGTACTGTGGCTGTTCCGGGTTGTTAAGAAAAAAATAATAATCTATGATATTTTTGAATAATTTAGATTCTTATTGGAGGAAGAATTTTTCGTATTAGCTCTCGTTTTTGTGGTTATCGTATTAAAAATAGATCAAGTATTTTCTCATTTATGATAAGAAAATACAGGATCGACATAAAATTAAGGGCAAAAAATGTAGCAGTCTAAATTAAGAAATACTATTTGACTATGACAACAATTAATACTTAAAATGTTTCAAATTAAATAAGCTATGAATTCTACCAATACGCCTAAAATCCAAGTAAAATAGTGAACTCCTAACTACTCCTTTTTGCAAAGTCGTGCAACAAAAGTCACCTTTACGCTAAAACATTTTCTTTTACTACGACTGATAAAAACTCGTTTTTCGAATTAATTTTATTACCTATATCAGTCCAAATAACAACCTTGTGTTAATTTTGGTACTTTCTTTTGATAGTAACTAAAACAGTTAAAGTACTGTAATAAATTTTATTTGAAGGTTGAATACAATGTATCTCTACACAATGTTAATTACATGTCGAAATTTTATTTATAAAAAAATATAGCATCGAATTCGATTATGAAATAAATCACGAAGTTAAAATTTGTTTGTGCATCAAAAATAGGAATGTAGGTAATTTTCAGTGTAGGATCTGTTTCTCATAATAATCGTATTCAATTATTGCATATCAATCAAGAAAAAGAAATCTGTATTTAATTTGGTAAAATTATAATAACAAATCTACAGATTGCTCTTATCCGGGTGGAAATAAAATCAATAAAAATATTTTTCTACCTCTACATCACAATTGGTCCATCCATTACCCATTTTCAATATAACATACACGCAAAACACAGTAACAACGTGTCCTATCATATTATAATGTATGTACTATCTTATTTACTGACCTCCACATTCCTTCATTATCTCCGATGCATTGTCACTCCTTATGTACTCAATGCAATACGTGAATACAATTAATTAAATAATTTGTATAATTACATTGTAAATAAACGCTTTAATTAGCCATTTTTGGAAGAAATAACAGATTTGTAAGGAATTTTATGTTACTAGGCGAAAAAAAGGGCTTTGATTTAGTAGATTTACGTCACGTACCTGATATTATTCTTTTTACTCTGTAATTAATTACAATTTGACAAATAACTCGTTAGAAGAATCTTAAAGTTGGTTGGTTATAGATAGTCTGTGACGTTATGCCAAAAGTTAAAATGGCGCCATAGGATTCGATTTCAAATACTTGATAACGCGAATTTACAGGCCGATTAGATTTAACTTTACTTTTTAATAAAAAGATTCTATATTTAGACCAAAATAAGGTGGTTTATAATATCAATAAAAAAGAAATATGACGCGGTTTCGTGGGATGCCAAGGCGCAGTGGATAGAACAATGGATAGAATCGAAATATCGAAGTATTTTCGTTGACTAAAATAATTTCATAAAGGTACAGTAAATATTTATATTACGAAATTATTAAGACAAATTAATAATTGCAAGTTATTGCCCATAATATGGCTCTTCCCAACAAAGAAAATAACAACATTAAAAAGGGAACTATATTTTCTATCACCAAAATTTATATTTGTCATCAAGTTGTATCACCTAATAAATAGATCTATCACCACGAAATATTTTCGTTCTCAGATAAACAAAAATTGTTCCCAGGTATGAATTATCAAATTAATGTTAATATACGTGTAAAATAAGAGATCGATAACCAATAAAATTATATTGCATTACATGAATATAAACTTTGTTCTTATAATAACAGTTTTGTTACTTAAATAATAACTCTGTGCTCAGAATGGTAGATCTGTCACCAAATAAATCGATTATCGATCCCTGACTGCGACTCCTTTTTATTTGATATTTTGTCACCAATACATTAGTAACATTTTATTTCGTTCATATATTAAATTAATAGTATTCGTTACCAATTTAATACATCAATTTATAATTTTAATGAAAAAATGATCAAAGGGGCGGAGACAAATTGGCGCGCTTTAAAAATTTAGAATAAATATTGATTATTTTAACTTTAATTAAGTTTTTTATCTATTATTCTGCTAGCCATAAGCCAGCTATTTTAAACCAGCGCTGATTGTTCAGTGGTAATTATTTTAAACAATAAATATTAATTATTTTGACTTTAATAATTGTTTTATTTACTACTCTGCTAAAATATTTATTTAAATATAATTTTTACTACCAGTGGAAATTTAGAACCTTGGGAGTTAAGTAGCTAACCTAGTTAAGTAGCAGAATCTTTTGGTTGAGACGATGATGACAACCCTAATTTTTTATTTGAACTTAATGCAATTTTCTAGTAACATAATATGATTTATTGGTGATCTCTTTAAATTAGTTTGCTTAAATACTTATTAGAACACACCTATTATAATACAAACAAAAACATTTATTTGGTACCAGACCTTATATCTCAGGATTTTAGGTGATTTATTGTGGAACTGATTTTGCATTGTTTGGTGACTACATTTTGGTGACAGATCTACTATTTTGAGGACAAACCTTATTATTTAAGAAACACAAAACTAGTAAAATTGGTGGCTTAAGGTGATTGCTACGATCTGTTCCCAGCCAATGTCCCGCTAGA
>CAJQZN010019124.1:0-21268 GCA_907164685.1 Colias eurytheme | reverse complement strand
AAATGGGGCATCTATCCTAGTGCGGCATCTATCCCACTTTTACCCTAATCAACCAGCGCCAAAAATTAATCAGATTTTTCTCAAGCTTTTTCATTCAAGTTTCAAGATTAGGTAGAGGTAAAATCAGTTTCATTACAATTGAATAAATAATAAAAATATTTATCCATACTTACTACTCGTTACATTTAACTTTATATACAGACGAAATGTATAGTACATATGTATTATAACATACTTGTTTAAGCTTCTTTTTATAAACATTTGCGGGTGTTTAACCGTAATGAATAAAAGTAGGTACTTCTTTACCCATTAATACGTATACTAAATTCTAAACAACGAAATACATATATAGTTTTATACATTTGAAATACTGTCATACTTTAATAATCTAATAAAATATCGCATTTCGATTATTAATTGGCGAATCACAAAGAATTCATATTATAAAATTATTATTTTGTAGGCTTCGTCATTCCGTTAGGCCATTCATTTTTTACGATTAAAAAAAAATACCAACCAAATGTTTATAAGCGTATTTATCATAAATTTTGCTTCTATTCAAAACAAAGGAGAATGGGCATTTTACTATGGAAGTTGGGCCTGAACCCTTGAGTTGGACCAATACACATGAGATATTGTTTTTATAATAGATCATAACACATACATAACGGGAAAAATATATATAAAAAAATAATCAACCGGGTTTTTGTACAGTCACAACTCACATCAAGTTTTATTTCTTTGTGTATAATATTTTTTGCAATAAATAACTGTTATAATATGACAATGACAATATCTTTATGTTACTCCAATTCACTTTCACTTACAAATACGTACTAATCTTAAGCCTTCTAATAACCGAAATACACTAATATTATGTTTTGTAACAGGTACCTAGATACCGTGTTTATTATTATTCAACGTAGTTAGACGTTTTTTGTGGTTAAACTCAGTCACTTCAGTGACATTTAGATTTATATTTACTTCACTCGAATTAAAAACACCGTTATTGTGCGCAAAATAATAGCCAAATAAATAAAACTTTTTGCCTTGACTGTACAAGAACCCGGTTGATTTATTTTTTTATTTTATTTTTTTCGTAAGTTATGTGTAATGATCTATCACAAAATCAATATTTCGTGTGTATTGGTCTTAGCCCAAGTTTCAGGCCCAATTTGCCCATTCTCCTTTGACATCATTTATCGATGTTTTTGAATTTATTAATTATGTCCGTTTACATTTTACACTTAAATTATTATTCATTATAGTGAAATTCTGTTGTAGTATTTATCTTAATTTATAATTTTTCTTATTATCTTTAAAAGAGAATAGGTACGATCCTACTGGTAATTATAGCATCATTATTATATTATCTTATTTTGTTGTACTTAAAGGTATATGTAATGGTTTGTTTTATATTCACAATGATTTGTTTAAAAACAATAATTATCAAAATCCGTTCAAAAACGACGAAGTTATCCACGAACACACATCAAAAAATATACGGTCGAATTGAGAACCTCCTTCTTTTTTTGAAGTCGGTTAAAAATAAATCAATAAGACATATTCTGTAAAAAATAAACTCCATTATTCACTGTATTGTAAGTGAATTTGACAATGATGATGACTGAGCAGAAATATCTTATGCAATAATTTTTGAACACTGTCAATTTAAAATTGATCTGTTTTTAATAATTTTGAAAGCAATTAAATTGCATATTCCAGTTTTTACACAAGGACACACAAGATTACTTAATTGGTACAAATTAAAAATTATAACCGCAGCCTTTAATTTTGAAGGTTTAATTTTTTAAAAGAAGTTTTAAACGAATCAGGAATAAAGCGTTTTGTGTAGAAATTAAAAGCAACATTAGAGCGAGCTTGAATATATTTAATAGAATCAACTACTCAAGTAATTTTTTAATAAAATATGTTAAATTATTACCACACAAAAGCTCTCGTTGGGAATATTAGTTCACCTGAGATAATTCTGGTTTAAATTCCGTGAAGAGACACTCGTAATATACCTTTAAATACTAAACACACGTGAAAATAACTATATTATTAGGATTGCCAAAAAAAATCTTTATAATTACTAACAATAAAATCATTAAAATTGTTTTGTTATATTTGAAGTCTCTGGGTTATAAGGCAAAAGCCCCAAATTAAAAACGCATCCGAAGTTGCTACTATAATAATATGTTCGGCAAACAACAGCAAATTCTTAAAATTTTGAATCTCATATAGGTCTTAAAGTAAATAGAAAGAGTCTTTTCTTACTCAGACTAAACGTCTATCCTGCCTACATATAATCATTGCTAGGTAAAGACTACAAAGCACCTATTTCATGACAAGTCCTCTCCACTCTGTATTGACCGGAATGGTGTGTACATGTAGTGCCTTTTGGGGCAAAGTTACTTTTTGTGCCCCGCGTAGGTACCGTGCAGCGATCATTGTATTACAAATTGTAATATTTGCCTTATACGGGAAGCGGATAATTGGTACAAATGTACTGAATTTGGTGCATGTTTGATATGATTTGAAGGTAATAAGGTGTGTTGTTAACGTCCAATTTAATAATCAAATTGGTTGAATTTTACATCATGTGCTGTTATTTCCATGAATTAATGAATATCTAAGTAATAGATTTTATTATAATATGAGATATAAAAAAATAGAAACATAATAAATTATGCTCTGTCCTTTATCTGAAGGTTGCCTGGCAGAAATGGCTTAGAGCCATAAGGACGCCATTTGTACATTTTGAATGGTTTTGTTGTACTTTTATTTTATAAGACTGTTGTACAATAAAGAGTAAATAAATAAACATTCATAAATTCTGCTCTACCTTTACAAAGGCATACAAAGGAAATATGTATTATAATGCAAGAAGAACAACAAATATTCACACATACACTTTTGAACTTTCGCATCCAGAATATTACCTTTAATAGGTGTTCATCAACATTTTGCAGCTACTGTAATGGACCTAGTAAATAACAGTAGCAACGATGATCAAGATCGTAAAATTACGATACAACACTTCAATCTCACAATCTATAAAGCTGTATACTCGCGTCGAGTAATTAGCAACAGATTATTATCATTACTTATATAACGTTCAAAGCAAATTTAGCTCATAGTTATAAATATTAACAGCGCAAACATTTAAACATGTCACCGTACAGAGAGAAAATACGCTCCGAATACCTAATGAAGGGAAAACATTGCACGGGAATCGATGGCTGATCTTTACGGTTGCTTCTTCACCCTCATAAGGCTTGATAATAAGTTCCAACTATACGCACCTTATACTAACATGCGTTCTATGATGTTTTTATACTTTTCAACTAGTTTAAAAGTCGAGTGCGCTTGTTCAAACGTTTTTGTGTCAGCTACTTTATGATGACAGACATATATTTTAGTGCGATGGAGAAGCAATCCGTGGTCCATAAAAACATCGGATTTGTGCTTTAGGTGATGCGGGAATGATGAACGATAAATGACCCTTGTCTGAAAGCATTAGAACCGTAGAATTGCAGTGATTTTTCATGCTATTAATCTTGTTAGTACAATGGTTGAATAAACATAAGGTTATAAAGATATAATGAGTTGTTGCAAATTTGTCTATGGTCTATTTATTACCAAGCAATGACGTATTATACTGAAAATGCCGATTATTGTGTAAGTAGTAGAGTATGAATCGAAGCGAAATTTAAAAAAGGGCATCCGCTTTCATTTAGGTTCTGCAAAAAATGACTCTTTGAAAACTACTCTATAAATGCAATCTTCAAGCAACCTTTAAGACTATCTAGTGGTAGAAAGACTGCTGATAAAATACTTTTTAAAGAAAATCTATCGTAAAAAATATATGAGATAGTATTGTCTCTTAACCTTCTATAAAACATTATAAAACACTCAATTTCTTAACTTTAAAACAAATTTAATAGCACCATAAAGTACGTAATATAAATAACATTTTCTTATTAATCTTCATAAACGAGGCATGTCATTAGGTATAATGTTATTTGTAACCGTGTAGATGTAGTGCTATAAAATAAGTTAAGGTCAGAAGGTCGTACGAGACAATGTATTGAGTACAATAAGTTGACTCAGTCGTATGTTTCATCATTGTGCAGGTATCACGTTTTCTAAAACTGCGTTTAATTTATGTATTGTTAGAAGCAGTAATATTAGTTACCATATAGTTTATAGAAGTAAAAGTTCCATTTTAAATCAGTTGTAGTCCTAAATATCTTGATTCATATAATTAAAAAAAGAAAATCTCTACATGTCAAGTTCTCCAGCTTAATGTCATTCGTAAAAACAACAAATAATTTATGACTATACATCATAATATTATTAGCTTCTTTTACTGCATTGTATAATTAATTATCCTGTAATCCAGCAAGTTTCAATGACATAAACTAAAATATTTATTCAACTTCTAAAAGCTTTTGAATCTAAACATATAGAAATTAATAAATTAACCATACTGGTTGCACGTTTCCAAATTTTGATTAATTTCACTAAATCTATTCGCCATTGTCATGCAATCATCACTAGCCAATAGTTGAGACAGTCTACGTAAAGTTTTAACAATGAGCTTTTTTAATCTGTGAGCAAAAAGTTGCCGTGCAAGATTACGGTAAACTCGTAATAATTTTCAGTAGAATGACTCTACACCATTTACATCTAAATACCTTAGACTCCTGCGATTAGCATATCTATGAAGCTGCATACATGAATCAAACATCTTATTTGTTACAAAACAACTAAAAAACACTAATAAATTCGCGATATTACAAATGTTCCAAACTACTATGTAATCTAACTCTATTATTAATGTTCCTATGTATCCACCGATCATTGTGAGATGCCATTAAAAACGGGTTGAATTAAAAAAAATCACACATCTATTAAACTGATTAGATTTCTATAGGTAATTTATTGTCAAGTCGTAAGGCAGGCCGAGCACAATGCCCGCTAGAGTGGGACGGGTGGATGTTAGAGCGAGAGGTCGATACAGGGCCTTGCAAGGTGATTTCAGTTGCGTCTACGCAAGCCTATGATCAGGTTGTAACGCACACACGCGCGTTGTCGCGCGACCCTTATGTTTTCGCGATGTTTGTAACAACAACACGAATGGATATGAACATATTTAACATACACACATACATGAACGAATGTTAGTGATACAGAAACATTTAAATTCATTATAGTGTAGTGAAAAGTGGACGAAAAACCCATGTGTTGTGTTATGTACCCTAATGTGTAGTGGTGGCTTTACTGAATTACTGTGAAGTGCCCATGCAGAATATACTACACTTTATTAAGGTGAATAATAATTTTATAAGCTTGTATAATATCATATTATTGATATTGTTTACGCAACAAACACTGACATCCAACACAATACGACAGGTGTAATATCCAAAACACTAATTAATTTATATAAAGTAAACATATTTTTACACTAAAAGAAATGACAATTAAATAAACATATTACTCCTACCATTTTTAAACTAATTACTACAAGGAAAATCCTAGAGCTTTGAGGATGAATCATTCGGTAGAGTCGACTCTACCTTTCTCTTCTATAAATAAAAAGAAAGTCCTCTTATTTAACTTTCTTAATAGCAGTTTTCATTATTATACATGTATAGATAAATTATTGTCATCGTTCCTCGTAGAAAGTTCGCGCTTTGAAAGCTCACACGCGTGATTTTCCGTGTCACCACCAAGCTTTTTTTATTGGTAATTTAATAATAAATTTATAGCACCAGTAAACAAAAGTACATGAATGTAATTTAAATTTAAGGTATGTACTTATATAACAAAAATAAAAACACTCCTAAAGTTTTTTACTTCAAATCAATATTACTTCCTACTTCGATCTGAAACGTATTATGTATGTTTCAATCATGTTTTATTAGGTAATCATAATCATGTTAATTATCTTATATGAATAGATTAAATTTAAAGATTTCTTTATTGTTAATTATTATTATAAAATATCCGATATTCAACAAAAACAGCTGCATTTTGAAAAACATGAAACTGGGGTTTTCTCGAGTAGTATTTTATAGTATTATTTTCCTTAGAATCGTTGCCATTTGTCTTAAATTACTGATCGGTTGTGACAGAATTGTATTGGGTCGTATCAGTTATTGTGAATTCTTAGAAAATCATGGACTTTAAGATAAAAACAACAATTATGAGGAATGAATCAGTGCTACCAATTGGAAAAGCCAATTTCAAATCAAAATAAGAGCTTTAAATAATTTTCTTATGTCAAGTATTTTCCTCTTATATTAGATTTGTTTTCTATCATACTCTTACAAATGATATAAATTATAGAGTAAATGTGATGATAATTTTATAAAAAATGCGAAATTAGGGACATATATAGAAAAATGAGTTTATAAATGGAAGGCCATTTATAATTTATATAAAGTACATACCTATAGGTACCTATAGGCCCAATAGGCCCTTATTTTTATCCGATATGTTTGCGTATTTAATAGATTCACACTTTCACAAAGCTTAAGCAAGTAAATTTGTTTTCAAGTGTATAATTTACAACATATTTTATTCTAACTTTCTAAAGAAGATCGAATCGGGTAATATTTTAAGATTTTGTTTTGTGTGTGTGAACTTATAAATAATTTGCATTTGAAAAATACTTATTCGGAAATCGTGCAGTGTCTGATAAAGTAGACATGTTTCTTTTTATTTTGTTTAAATAAATAGTATTCGTAATACTTCAAAAGGTTTTAAAAGGCAAGTATAATTGCACGACATCTGAGATATTTTAATTTATTTCGTGCGTATGTTAACGCTTTTTATCGCAGGATTTAATTAGTTTTAAGATTGTTATAGCAAAATAAAGATTAATATTCTTTCAGTTTTTAAAAATTTCCAAGAATTACAAAATAAAATTGATAAGGTTAAATTGTACGTAATTTATATGCAATCATTGTTAATCGAAATGAATTAAATTTGGTAACAGAATACAGCTTTTTGCATTGTTCGGTTTTATTACTTTTTAACACCATCGTATTTTAGATATTTTATTATAGCTTTTTATTGAATGCTTTTAAATAATTTTGGTGAATGAGAATATTTTCGATAATGACGGTGTTTGTTTAACCTACTTTCAAAAAGTATTGTTCAAGTTTGCCCTCGTTAAGTCCGGTTACTGGTACTTGTTCAGAATTAAATTCTTTAATTACATAAATTTTAAAGGAGTTATGATTAAATAATTTATTTCATTTAATATTTCCTCCAAATATGTACATATAATTTCAGAAATATAATTATAGGTTAATCTACATATGAACAGTTAAACGTTTTTTCAAAAATTAATTGTTTTATTCATGTGAAACTTTATATGCAACCACATTTAACATGTCAGCCAATAAAATAAAATAAATACAAAAGCCGCCATGGTTTTATTGAGATTGTTCTTTTTAAAATGTTTTAGATAATAATTTGATACGTCTGTTATTAAATTCTATATTAATTGTTTTATTCGATCAAAATTTTAAATTCTATATCCAATTGTCAACCAGCCAATAATTTAACTTTAAAAAATAAATTTAAGTTTCCTTCACTTATTCACAATGAAATGCGCTGACATATTTTATAGATAAAACCCGGACCAAAACTAAAGCTATCTTTTCATAAATCTTGAAATTAACAAATCAATTATTTTACATATTATCATGTCAACTAGAGTAGGTATACAATTAATCGAGAGGCTTTCATAACCTGTCGGGCTCACACACCGTGCCGTTCCGCAACTGAACCCTTTCGTATCGATTCACAACAATCTCATAATAAAATCCTTGTTCTCGCGCTTTTTCATTTCAACATAAGGCATCATGTTACTACTGTAATGTATGGCAGTTAGATCTTATGTACCTTATATAGTAGATAATATTTGAAAAATATTTATATTCACAAATAGTCATACCTAGTTTTAAGATTGTTATAGCTATGAACTATGAACAAATAGTTTTGTTTTATTTGAGCTATTATTTAGTTAATGTGATCAATTAATTGATTAACTATTTAGTATTTAAGTAGTATCATAAATGATCTCTGAATATAAAACATTTAGACTTTTATTCTCCTGATAAAGAAATCAAATAATATAGATATTTAAAAAAAATTGAGTGAGTATGACCCGTTGAATTCTTTTGCTCCCGCACGTTTCGACCGAGTAAACGCTTAAGTTTTACAAGTAGCTCTTTATTGTACCTATAGATATAAATTACAAATTACAATAAAAATAATTATTTTCGAACATGAGTCAGTAATTTGTTTTCAGACAATAAATAATAATAAAAAAAAAAACGAAAATTGAACTGAAGTTCATGCTTGTTTTATCCACGAGCAAATTGTAAAAGTTATGACTTTTATGTTCACTTCCAAAACAAAGTTCCCTTATTCATTATACATTATTGTCGTAAAAAGGGCGGTACCGTTGAGTTATTGCACCGCGATTAATAATTTACGATGTTATTAATTGCTCTATTAAATATGATGTATTTAAAAAGTACCTATTTTAGTGCTAAAATTTAATAAATCTAGCTTCTTAAATAAATATTGATTTTTTAAGGCTTTTACTGCTATTTTGCCTACACATTCATAATTGACAAAATTTTTACGATAATACAATACCGAACTCCATTCACACAATATTTTAAACGTTATAAATTAAGTTACATGTAGTTGAATTTATAAAAATAGAAGTATACGTGGTTTAAAAGAAGCTCGAAATTATGTTCATTCATGTAAAAATAAAATGAAGTAAGTATTGTCTTGCGTTTGTCATTTATGGCCGCTGAACACGGGTAGAGTAAACGATAGAGTAGAGGGGTAGAGTACTAACTATCCTACTTACTATACTAATGTGGACACCATTGGTAGAGTAGAGTGGCTAGCACCGTGGCAGTATGACAGCTACTAAAACTGGTAGAGTACCTAGAACTGGTAGAATAGTATGCTAGTTCACTCTACCGTTTACTCTACTCGTGTACAGCAGCCATTAGTTATAACAAATATGCCCGTAATACAAGAAAGCTTTAACCAACCTCAAGTCCGTATTCTTTTCAATCTATAATTCTATAATAATATTATAAAGCTGAAGAGTTTGTTTGTTTGAACGCGCTAATTTCGGGAACTACTAGTCCGATTTGAAAAATTCTTTCGGTGTTAGATAGGCATCGAGGAAGGCTATAGATTATATATCATCATGCTAAAACCAACAGGAGCGGGGCCACGTGGGTGAAACCGCGGAGCGCAGCTAGTTATTAATATGGAGTGATGTTCGTATGATTATGTAATTATATTGTTATTTTAAATTCCCATTATAGGTTTTACCCAATGTTTTTTTTAAACATAAAACTATATTGTAACAGCGAGTAAATGTATTGACGTTTCGGAAATTCATGATGCAGACCAAAATGAGTATAATTGTTTAAAACAATGAATGTGTATACAGCCTTCTTGAAGCACGCACTTATTGACATTGACAACATAATTCGTTATAATTATATAATTTTTTACGAAACGATTTTAAACGGCTCAACAATTTGTAGTAATGATATGGAATTTAAAATATAGGCGTATAATTAATTGCTGTTTTTATTGAATTTTAACATTACACTGTTTTGTTTAATGAAAATGATGTCTAAACTTGATTTTATCAATTAATTTTGATTTTCTAATAGTTGTATTTGACTAGCTGTTACAATTTTCTGAAGACCGACATATTCTCGTTCAAGTACCTACTCTACAATCCCAAAATTTTGAAAAGAGTCTTCTAAATCAATAATTTACTTTTTATTCATCTTATTATTTTGCAATACAAATCTATATAAATACCAGGAATAGCACGAATCTTGAAACATTCAAATATTTTCACACAACGATAAAACCTGACGGTATCTATACCAGCGCGATACAGTTGAAAATAAATACAGTTAACTAAGATAACATATTAATTCAGTATCTTATTTACATATATTGAGACTGGTGACAAAAACACATACTACATTACATTGCTTATACATATTACATAGTGTCTAGGTTCTGAATCAGGTTAGTAATAATATATTTGTAAGGTGTCGAAAACTTTCCACTTGTTACCTTGTGGTTTGTGCGAATGGAATCTTAAGGTTTTATGCGTTTAATTTGCTTATGAGAACTGTTTTATGTGACTCATTATGTGATGTTTCATCTCGATGTATATTAAACTTAGAAATAATTTGATGTTTGGTTTTCGTCCGTGATTATACGAAAAAATCCTATTACCTTAATATTATAAATGCGAAAGTTAGCGAGGATGGATGTATGTGTGTATGTTGGTTACTCTTTCACGCAAATACCACTGAACCGATTACAATGAAGTTTAGCACATATATAGAGGGTAACTTGGATTAAAACATAGGATAGGTTTTATCCCGGTAATCCCACGGGAACGGGAACTATGCTGGTTTTTCTTTGAAAACGCGGGCGAAGCCGCCGGAGGAAAGCTAGTTTATAAATCCTAATTATTTCTATCTAGCCTTCTAACAGTGACGTTGTTTCATACTATGTTGTAATAAAATCTATAATAAATTTTAATTAAGTTCCACTGCTTTGTCAAATAATAAAATAGGATTACACGTCAAATTTCTACGATTCTTTAACGTCATCTTTATTTTCACCGTTAACTAATGCAAATTGAATAGTCATTAATTATTTAATAGTAAATGTATTCCATACGAAAATAGAAAACTTTAGAAAGCATGATTCTATTATTGTTATCTTATAATTATAATATTATGAAATAAATTGTTAAAATGTCTATTCCTATATTTTCTCTCACAGTTCCCATATCCAAGCGTAATTTTATACATATGTCTTCGAACATAATAATAGATTAATCGTAAAAGCACATCACTATACCCAGTGTATCGATGTATCGATTACCTGGGAGCGAGTAATATATCGATAACAAAGTGTCGATTCACCTTCCGTGCGAAGCGGCACGCAAGCCTGTCTTTCTTCTTTCTAATTTATACTTTCATTAGTCGCGAATAATTTTGCTTTATTTGCGTCGTGCTTTGTTTAAATTGAAGTTATTATCAATTGATTTTGTTTAACAACACTGTTTATAAAAGCTACAGAGGAATAACCGAATAACAATACTTTACCGTAGTATTTTAATCGTGATAGTAGTTATTACTTAATGTTACAACATTACTATATCATCTCTCATCTATTTTATTTATATATCTATAAAAATATAATAATCTAACCCATCACTTTATAATAATATGTAGGTGACATGTCCGCCCATTTCTACCCAGTAAAGTCTTAAGAAATCCATCCCAAACCTCATATTCCTATTCCTATTTATATCAGTATTCTCTTTAGATCGTTAATTCTATAAAAAATTGAAGTCCGTATTCGTTTTTTATAAAAACGGCTCTGAATATCACCCATTAATAAAGAACGCTCGAATTTTATTTCTTATTAATTTAAAACTCTTACTCGACGAAGCTCTCTTACTAAAATGTGGCTTATCACGCGACGCTGGGGAATGTAATTAAAGAATTCATTATATTGTCCTTATTTATTGTTTTATTATGTATATTGAATGTGAGATCATTTCTTAAAGCTTAAAAAATGTTGTTTCTTACAAATTTTTGAGAAAAACAAATTTATTAGTTCTATTAATTGTCTCTAGTATCGATTACTATGTTTAGATGATGAACCTTTTTTAGTGTGTTTAAATATATAATTAATAAGTAGGTATATAATTTAGAAGATCCTTATTTAATAAATAAGCAGGTATATAATTTAAAGCAACAAAACATTTATCTCGTAGTTTTGTAAGTTATAACTTTTTAATCAAATTCTACACAGAAAAAATAACTAAATTAAAAGTCAAAATTCTCGAAATACAACCCCCTTCCATCAACCTACCGCTCCTACATTTACCAATACTAAATATCACACAGAACAGGCATTTCAATTTTCATATAAACGCAAGTCATTAACTGCACAGGGCATTCGAATAATGGCCATTATAATATACAGGTGTTTATAAAACATGCCTATTCGAATGTGTTACGACACAAGTCCTGATTCAATAGCTGTTCCTTCACAATACATGCGACATGAACATAATTCACTAGAATGAGGTTATTCCGTTTCACTGTATTTAGTTGTGATGAAAATTTAGGCTTTGTTAATTTTAATCCGTTAATCAGAGCTCTAGAAACTTATAGAATAGTGTACCTACTTTTTTATGTCAAACTAGCGGTCCGCCCCGGCTTCGCCCGTGGTACATATTTACGTTTTCTCTACATAAGAACCATCCTCGTATTTCAAGGAATATAATAAAAAAAGAATTATCGAAATCGGTTCAGCCGTTCTCGAGTTATGCGCTTACCAACACATTTTGCGATTCATTTTTATATATAAGACAATTTGATGCCATTTCTTTATGTCAAACAGATAATATGAAAGTAGGAGGAAAAGAACTAAATAACATTTTTTTTATAATAGGTATTTATTAAAGTACTGGTCATAAGTACAGAAAATAGTAGAAGGTATCATAAAAACTTTTTAAAATTAATCGACATTATAATTAGTAAAATTGTATTTGTTTTATATTGTATCCGTAATTGTAACGAAAGCTCTGGAGATTGTTCCTCTAAAATTAATATGAAATTAACTTTGTACGATGAAAAGGGTAGGTAAGTACCTTAGAAATTATAAATAAAATAAAAATTTTAATCAATGTAAAATAAAATACATTTGGATTATAAAGAGCAAATTATGACATTAAACCGCATATAAACTCAATTATTTTAATAATGTTAACTATTCTATCGTATGTTAATCAAGAATATATTATAGTGACGTTTTTCAATGCAATTGAGTCATAATTGTATATTTCAATATAAATAAACTCAATAAAACATGTTTTTCTACTTTTTGTACTTACATACACATATGATAACTAATCTACGGAAAGAAAATAAAAATGTTTGTCCAATAAGTAAACCAAAACCTTACCAAAATTGGTTTAGTAGTTCTTTCTCTTAGATAATCTGTTGAAATAAAACTAACAAGATTGCAATTTTTATGTATGAATTTCCTATTAAAAATTATGTCAAATAGCTCTTAAAATTCTACAAAACGTGTAGTTACACAATGAATAAATATACTTTATTTAATACGTATACCTAATTCCAAAATTGCATTAATTGCATTACGTTTTCAGGTTAAAACAATTACCTAATTCTCCAAGAATTATGGCAATCTCGTGAGGATTTTATTAAATGGTCATTCAATGCAATTATTGCCACTCTTAAAAATATTTCCGATATTTCCTTAAAAACCAGTTTTTAATCTGTATAAATAAAGTGTTAAACCAACGTCATTTTTTCGTAACTCAGCTTTTCAGAAGCTAATTTCAAATAATATTTAACTTAATTTATACGAAGATTTATTTAGGTATAAGAATCATCTTGTACATATTTTAGACTGTTGTCTCCATAATTGCTAAATCGCAATTGATCATTGTTTTTAATTTACACTATATAATTACCTAATGTATATATTTCATCATGTAAATAAGAACGTCAAATTTCAACCACGAATCATACTACATTTAAGTACATGTATCGTCAAGTGTTGTATTTAAATCACCTTTAGTTTCAGGAGCAGGAGAATCTACAACTTTTCCTTGAAACAATAATGAAACCAATGTCATAAAGCTATGTAGAGTATCTTTATCAACTGGATTAAAATAATCTGAACCTAAATACATAGTACCAACACATAATTATTGATTAATTTATTGTAAAGTTTATGAAATGTATATGGTGTACAATAAAGAATTTTTCATTCATTTCATAATTAAACCTCACCTTTTATACCTCAATAGGTACAATTCAAAACAAATTACCAGGTATACCTATTATGCCACATTATTATCAAGTATACAATTTTAACCGTTTTTGGACCGAAATATATCACAGATATCACTATGATCTATGTTACGATGACATATGGTATATAATTGATGTATAAAACATGCTAAACCTTTGTAGCAATTAATTAGTATACAATATATGCGCAAGCGACGTTCCACTTTTTAGCTAGTCTAGATGCCCTATAAGGCATTCGTCCCATTCTTGCTAAACCTAACTTGATTGTACTTTGACGTAAAATATGTTTTTCTTAAGTGCTTATTCGGATTATAATAAACATTTTATTATACGTGAAATTATTTGTTGAATAAAATGTTTATTTGCGAAATATGTATTTTAATGAGCGCCCTTTATGTGTAGTTATGGTGTACTGGTCGTAAATTATTGTAAAGCTTTTGGGATTGTTTTCTTATATATTTTAGTATAAATGTAAGTCTATTTATATGAGGATGGATTTAGGTCTATTTCTCAGTCACGCTAAAACTATCAGAGCCATCTAATTTGAATTTTAGAAGGGAGATTGTAAAAGGATATCTATATGTTTGTTACGTTTTATATTAAAAATGTAAGATCGAATAAAATCAATTTAAATTCCAACTGGTAAATTATAAACGTAATAAAAGAATATGAAATATATACAATTTAAAATATAGATTAGAGAATTAATTACTCTAATGTTTTAGAATAATATTTCAAACTTATAAGAAAACAATTGCATAATTTTACGCATAATGAAAATTGAATACGGTCTTATATTACCTTTTAATAAATCCAGTGAAAATCGACATATATACAAAACACATTCCAAATTGCACTACATTTATAACAAATAATTTCGGTCACTAGCAAGAAATACGCATTTCACCTCAAACGCATACCAACAACCGCCATCCGTCACAAAACACATTAGCGCATTGCATTGTTAGCTCAAAATATCAAAATATTTCCTGTAATTAGTGTCGTCGCACACCCGGAGGTTATAAGTGTAACTGAATAACGATATTGCGTCTTCCTTTACAATATAATATATATTTATAGGCCCAGTACATTCTATGTAATGGCCTTATTAGAATTACGAGCTGAACAATTTCTAATGTCTGGCTTATCTTTAGTATTGACGTGATTATGGAACCGCTTAAGATGGGAGGTTGATTTCGGTTTTGTATTTTACAAAGTATTTGTAGAATTATAGAAAAGTTTGATTATATAACAACAACTGTGGGTAATGATACTGTATTATGTAAAGTTACAGAATAAATGTCCGAATTAAAAACCTCCATTTTTATAAAGGTACTGTTTGTATTTTGGAAAACCTAGCGAAAGGCAGATTTTTGCGAAGACAGTTGAACATATTATAAAAGGCAACTGCTAGGCTTATTAAAAAAAATTATAAATTACATTGTATATCTTTGTTTAAAATTCGACTACACACCTTGCCTATATTTGGTGCGTATAGTTGCATTAATCCAGTAAATAATTATAATATTATCTTGTAAAGTTGTAACGTACCTACTCTCTCAAGTCTCAATTGTAATTTTTATTTACATTCAATACTAAAGTTTTCATAATACAACTACAGGTCATCATTAGATTTCCTTGCGAGTGGATTTGCGAAATCGTGACTACGTAAACAATAATTTTCTATGTATTACGATGTGAGTGAATATTGTGTATTTTATTATCTATTGTATCAGCATTGAAAATATATTAGGTATATACGCTATTGTTCACTTTAATTATTATTGTACTGTTCGTGATTTAATAATTACATATATAAATTATGATCGTATCTTATGTAGTCATCTTTTAGGTGTAATATTTTGAATACCGACGATTATAAATGAGTAATGGAGATTTATTTATTTATTTTACTATTTAATACAACTAAACAGACTTACATACTAGAACATACAAAAATAAAAGCAAGGAGCAGTTTAGTGTATTTGGCGGCCTTATCACTTAGAAGTGATCTCTTCCAGGCAACCAGGGCAGAAGGTAATCAGCTCAATTAAGTTGTAAAGGTAGGTCGAGAGAAAAAAGAAAAAAAAAATAATAATGATAATGATGTCACTGTAAACAAAATAAAATATAAGAAAATTAAAACACATAACAATTTATAAATTAGATAATTATGGAATATGGATATGATTGAAAAGTTATTTTGTAATTCATCTGTTAATCGATCAAGGAAGGTTTTAATAAACAATAGTTTCCAAATAAATTAATTGAATAACATTTATTGCACACTAGTTGCGGTTTCACCCGCGTGGCTCCGCTTCTGTTGGTCTTAGCGTGATGATATATAGCCTTCCTCGATTAATAGGCTATCCAACAACGAAAGAATTTTTCAAATCGGACCAGTAGTTCTTGAGATTAGCGCGTTCAAACAAACAAACAGCTTTATAATATTATTATTTATTATAGATTTTTTTAACTATTTGGGTGTAGCCATGAACAAAGTTATTAACGAATGTAAAAACAGATATACTATATATAGTATATACCTACATATTAATATTTTTTAATTGCAACCCCAGCAATTGAGCAGGCGACAAACTTGATGGTAGGTGACAATCACAGCCCATGACGATCACAGCATTGAAAACACTACTAAAGTGGAATGATTATTTTGTCCTAATTTCAAACTCAAACTCAAACATTTATTTATTCAATTAGACTTCTTATAAAAGCACTTTAGGATCGTCATAACATTTTTAACATTTACCACCGATTCGAAAAGCAGTATCTATGGAGAAAAAACGCAAGAAACTCCATGGTTGCTCTTTAAAATCATGTCAATATTACAATTTAATTTTACATAGTTAATGTAACTACATAATATATTATGCCAAAGAACTGTCTTGTGGTTCTTTCTATCATTAATCATTAATTAATCTTCCTATCCTTAAATCCGACTAATTATTATAAGATAGAAACTTATTATCTTAAATTGACACATAAAACAGTGAAAGGATAATTTAAACTGAAATTGTTAACCGTTACTGAAACTGTTAGTTACCGTCAGCAGTTACTGTTCATTTGACGATAAATTCAAGAATGCGAGATTTAACAAGTGTTTCTTAATTAGAGCTTTATTTAATTGTAATGTTCTATAATTTGTAATATTGCTTTATAATAGAAGTATGAAAGGCAAGTAAACTTTCAATTACTAGATTTTGCAATCAAAACAACCGAAAGTTTTTCAAATTGGTTACATATTGGTGGATTCTTTGTTAATAAAAAAAACTGTATTTTTAAATAAAAAGTTACAAATAATAATATATGTAATATTTACCTTTACATTTCCTGAAAAATGCACAAAAAAATAAGATCTTAATTAACCCGAATTAGCTTATAATCCGAACAAAACCGGGACGGGGTCTAGTATAGCAGAGTTCATTGACACGGTAACAGCTGTGTGCGTCCATCACACAGTAGGACGTCTAACCATTAATACTACAATACTAAAACTTACCTATTCCATATTATTTAGTGGTTAAATATGAGAAATAACTGAACAAATGACTTAGATGTGGGAAGCTCTGTTCATTACATTATGTAATTTGCTTGCGAAGTTTAGAAAGTGTTTCTATTTAATAAAATTATGCTAATATATATTATTGTTGTATATGTATATGTAGATGGTTTAGGGAAGTGGACCATGATAAGGAAATCAATTTAGATAAGATTCGAGCATATTTATAACTGGATGACTTTTTGTACATAAAATGGTAGTCTCCTTTATCATGTAGGTATATTATTATTATTATATTAATTTGTGATGTCATAAATTAGAAAGTAAAGCTTAACTATTAATACAATAATTTTAACGTATCTTCTTTATACATTTTTAAGACTGAAGAGCTTTTCAAGCTTTTTTACTTCTTGCAATATAACTTACTTTTTCTTCAACATTTTTCCTGTAACTGTAATATCTAGCAAGTACACCTATCAAAGTCCAAGACACTGAGATACCGGTGAGCGTAAGGGTCGTGGGAAACAATGGCTCAATCATAATGCGCGCGCGCACCTGTCCGACTCATCACAGTTAGACGCTACTCATTGCTCTCGAATCGAAATTATCAAAAGTAAAATGAGTTAATCTTATAAATAAAAATGAATCGCAAAATGTGTTGGTAAGCGCATAACTCGAGAACGGCTGAACCGATTTCGATCATTCTTTTTTTATTATATTACTTGAAGTACGAGGATGGTTATGTACCACGGGCGAAGCCGGGGCGGACCGCTAGTATTATATAATAATAATGTAGATCATAGTGAAATCACCTGTATCTATTTTCACAAGAGCTTGTAATTAATAATGAAAAACTATATATTTGAGTTTAAAATTATAGCCAAGAGCTGATAACATTCATACAATCAACTCCTACTCAAATCTAAGAAACTAAAAATCCGCAATTAAAAATATAGTTATCTCCCACTCAGCTTATAAAACAAAGTTTTTCAACCATGTGTTATAAAACACAGCAACAGAGTTAAATGATAAATAAACAGGACCGCGTTACTCGAATCAAGGAAGCTTTGTTTTCATTTCCTCTCGAGAAAGTGACTCGCTATCGAGTTTAACTGGTAAGGGCGGACGCGATAGAAACGTCGGCTTAACACTGTTAAGTGAAAAAAACAATAGTCATCACTTAACTGACGAATTGAGAGCTTAGATTATAGTTTGCTTGATGTATTGTTTCTTTGTTTTTTGTGGCCTCTAATGAAACTGTTATTAATATTTGGGATTGGTTGTTTGATTTGTTTTTTTCGGATTTGTAAACTATGCATAGTGTGATGTGAATTTTGATATAGTAGTTATTCTATGTTTATGTACAACTTTTAAATATTTAGATTGATGTCGTAAAGACTGAGAAAGGCGGCTTATTATAAAAATTATGTTTACACAATTTGTCTAACATCTTTGCATATATAAATCAATAAACCATTCAACAATGAAAACAACAATAATTCAATTACATCAGCAACGCGCCTACGGCTAGTTTTACTATTTCACAATATTTCCGTGGGTGTAGGACATTTTTGTCCGCACAATATAAAAGTCAACAAGTTCTTTAAGCGGTTAATAAAAATAAACAGCCTACTATAGACCTATTGTAATAATCTCGCCAGCTTGTATATTTCTTAATCGAACCGGTCAAGCGCATCGTTTGCTTTTCTATATTAAATGCAGATAAAATCCTTTAATTTATTATACAATATTTGCTTTCTACGCAGCATTAAAATGTCACTACGCTTGGTTTTACTATTAAGTAATAGTGTTGATATTATTCGCTCTACCACGTTGGTATAGTTGGACATAATAAAGAATTAGTAAGTCCTAGAGCTGTTCTAATCTCGGATTTATGGATATATGTTTGTTAATCTTTCACTTGAATATTAATGAACAGATTTTGATGATACTAGCCAGTGATATAGGGTATAAGAATGACATATTATGAGCTATAAAGAGATTTGTTTTTGTTTAAGGATTCGTCCGCGTGTGAAACCGCGAAGCACAGCTAAAAGTTCATACTATTTAAATTCATTAAAAATTCATCAATATAAATTTTTATTAATATCTTCAAGAAAAAGCTATAAAACCCACCCTCTTATATCTTCAGAGTATATTTAAATATCCGTAAAACATATAAAAATAGAGAACAGGTTCTCTATTCCTATACGTTTCAGATATATAAGATTATAGGGACTAGTGAAAGTATGTTTGCACGCACTTGTTCAATACCAACCTACGCAATTGACTAATCGTCGAGATAGCCTGCGGTGCTCGATATTTGACGAGCTGGTTTTAGTATAATTCAATTATCACTTTTGTGAAATAGCTTCGTATATTTCATAATATGGGCATTCACTGTGATTGTTAGATTTTAGTTGTTCTACTTTTTAGAATAGATGTATGTATATATAATAATTATAATATATACTTTACGCTTAAACTGTATCAATAAATAACTTTATTACTGAATATGTGGACTGTAAACTGCAAAGAAAAACGCACGATGTTAAAAATTACTACACTGAGTCCAGTGAATAATAGTAAGTAAGGTTGATACCTAATAAGTAATAACTAATAAGGTAAATAATAATAAGTATTATACATACTCCGCTTTTGTATTATGACTTATAACCTTATAATAACATCATGATAGTAATATTCTACAAAATAGTAAATATAATGTAGTTGATTGAACATTCATAAAACACATATTTTAAGTCACTTTATGATCGCATACACAACCAGAATTTTAAGCCAGGTGGGTAAAGAATAGAGATTAATATATTATCTATCGATCTCCGTAATAAAAAACATAAAAAGTTTTTAATATTCAAGCCTAAATGCCCATATCACTCCACAAGCAGTTTTAATGCCACACTAACTGTGTTTCAACCGTTAAAAACCAAACATATTTATTATAGTTTATTTAATTGATTTTCAAATATGTTAAAATCGTTTTATATAAATAGAGAGTTATAAAACCTCAGTCAAGATTCTTATCCGAATTTTAAATTGAAAATTAACACTTATTTGAGATATCTTACACGGTTATGGTTAATATTAGAATGGAATAGTTAAATATTGAACTATCAGTATATCGTTTGTAATCGATATTTTTATTTATGCATTTTATAAGATTATTTACATAGTTCGAATACGTAAACTATTACGTTATGTTAACGATACGATAGTGTCTAGCTATTTTATATCTACAGGTATTACATAATTTGACAAATAATATAGACCGGGAGATACTGACAGAAAATTTCGAGTCATTTGTATCAGGATGGCGGTTCTACAGGGGTCTTAGTACGCAATGACAAAAAGAAAAACGATGGTGTGAACACTGGTACCGGGGGCTTAGTCGCGTGGGCGTTAGTCGAACTCGTCGGAAAAATAGCGAAAGTCAAACGATTTGTAACACAAAAATTTTTGAATTTACCGATAGCCCATAAAAAAGAAGTAGGCGGTAGTGTCATGCCATACTTTTCCAGTGTGACTTACAGCCCGCCATACCGACGCGAATGTGTTGATTAAAAAAAAAAAATTCAACCATTTGTACCAGGCTAACTTTTGCACAGGTAGCCATCGTTGTGCAGCCATTTACGAAAATCGCTATGCCATACTTTTCGGACGATTCCAAATGGACGCCATACCGCCGAAAATCTGCAAAAATTTTTTTTTTCGCCAAACTTTTTGTACCAGTATTGCATTTGGATTTTTGGAGAGTATTTGATAAAATGTGACC
>CAJQZN010019123.1:0-29296 GCA_907164685.1 Colias eurytheme | reverse complement strand
GTAATGGAATGTCTACACTTAATGATTTCATATGATTGTATTATGTAGCGCGCTCATCTCTGTTACTACTGCAACGATTTCAATAATTCTTTCACCGTTGGATATATGTGTGATCCATGAGCTCTATGCTATGGGCTATTTATCATAGGCTATACCACGGCCAAAGCTAGACTAATACTTGATAGTAAATCTATACATATCTATAACAATATTAATTTCAGCTATTTGTAGTTTGTCATAATATATATTAATTATCGTAATTAAGTAATCGTTATGTAAAAAAAAATTAAAATCTTTTTAAATAAATTTGTATTAAGTATTTTCATTGCATTAAGAAACTTATATCCATCTTACAGCAAACAACAAAACCAAACTACAAAAAGTATTGCAAGTTTTATCTGAAAATCTGAACCTTTCTATTCGTATTCTCGAAACATTACATAGTGTTTAGTATTCGAAACGACTTTTCAAACCGTGTCAAGATCGAAACTTATTATTTAACTTCAGTTGTTTCTTGTTTACTAAATCTAACTCTATTGAAATTGAAAACAAGTCATAAAAATGAATGTGTACGCTACACCGAACACAATACCCAACAAAGGTGACTTTAGAAATGCTGAAATATGTTTCCTACAATAGGCATGACGACAGTATCCATAAATGATCGTATTAGTGTTTTTAAGGGAAAATGTATAATAAATAAATTAAATATAGCGACTTAGAAATCTTAAAAACATTAAGATTAATGAGATTATCAATAAAATAAAACATTGAAATTCTGAAGTTCGCCATTTTGACTAAAACACGCGTGACGTCACGCATAAGTAAACAACTCACGTCAGATGTATTTTGTTGTTATGAATATGTTGAGAATACGCATTTTTATTTATTTTCTATTGTTTCACGTATGCTTTATCGACTCAGAACAAAAATATAATTGCGAATTCACGAATACATGGTTCGGGATTCTCCGCGCCAACTTTATACAATAATTTCTTATTATTTTTTCGCTTGAAATAATTACTAACACATTTTTGAGCATTATTTTTATGTGGATTCACACTGCAATACTGCACACCACTTATAAACTTTGTAATTCGTTTCTATAACACATATTAAATAAAGACTTTTTTAGTTTTCTTCGCAATGCGTACAAATAATTACGTATTTACCAAAGTTTGACGTCACGCCTACGCCATGACACCTGCGAGCTGTTTTGGCACAGATATTAAATATTTTTTGAAAAATGGCTTTAATCTTCGTTAAATTTAAGTATATTACCGAAATATAGGGTTTTTCTTGTATAGTAAACGTATACACACATTATGGAAGAGAATTTCAAAATCTTTCGTCATGCCTATAACTAATGATTTCCTTATTTTGTAAACTAAGTCTATTTTGTGTTTTTTTTCTTCAGCCACAGTATAGTTATAAGCTTATTTTTGATGCATACATAAACATACTAATGAGAAAAGCCATCGAAGTTTATATACGTTATAATTAATCAGCCTTGAAAATTCAATTTTTTTATACGCGTAGCTGTTATTTTGTAAATTGGCATTGAAATATTATAATATCATTCACTTTAGAATACAGGTGCGGCTTGTGGTCTGTCATTCCTTCTACAATGTGAAGGTATTATATCACTTAGACCGACCTCATTAATTATTAATTAGTTAAGACAGTAGGTATGTCCTTCTATAAGACAAGATCCGTACCAGATTTTTCATCTATCTATATATACATATATGTAATAAATCTGTAGAAGGGTCAATTCTGTACATTGAAAATATTGAAAAAATAAATAGCAGGGGGTGTTACTGGATCGATACTAAACCCAAATATGTGATTAACAAATTTTTTGTCTGGCTGTCTGTCTGTCTGTCTGTCTGTATGTGAAGGCATCACGAGAAAACTAACGGTTCGATTTCGATGAAACTTGGTATAATTATACCTTATTATCCTGGGCATAAAATAGGATACTTTTTATCCCGGAAAAATATGTAGAAAATTGCCAAAAGTTAATAGAGATAGGGAACTCAACGAAAACATTGCTGATTTATTATTAGATAGTAATTACAATTGGGCTAATTTGCATTGGAGAAAGGAAAGGTAAAAAAACTTGCAGAATTTATGTACGTAGGGGCCTTGTAGCGTACACCAAAAAGCATTTATTATATTTATATGTGAGTACATAAGGATATCCTCACCGTTGTTCCTGCAGTTTGGTGTCAGTCCTCACGAACCAGACGAGCTGCACGGCGGGGACGGACACGATGGTGTCGTCCACTATCTTCGAACCGCCGAAGTATACGGGAAAAGCGTGAGCCTCCCACGTTACGGGGTTGAACATTATGGGAAACGTGAGGTTCAATTCGCCTCGCTCCACCTGTAATATAGAAAGTACATACATGTTACTATAATTCTACAAAGCTTTCAAAACGACTAACTATGTACCTATGCGTTTGTTTTTGCTATTGCATCCTGAATTTTTCTGGTGGTTATTTATACTATAATAATATTATAAAGCTGAAGAATTTGTTTGTTTGTTTGAACACGCTTATCTCGGGAACTACTGGTCCGATTTGAAAAATTGTAATTCAGTGTTAGATAGCCCATTTATCGACGAAGGCTATGGCTATATTATATGATATAATATCATCTCGCTAGGACCAACAGGAGCGGAGCACTGCGGATAAAACCACAGCTAGTAAATTATAAATGACTACACAACTATATTGTACTTATACCTAATTATCCGGATGAGATAAGTACTTAGGCACATCGTGTTTGAATACCATAGAATTTGAGGGAATATTTTTTTAATTTAAACGTTTTCGAGGGTAGTTTGATACACGTACCTCTCCTATAATTTTGTCCAAGTTCAGTATATCGTTGACGAAGCACTGTCCCTCCCAGCGCGCGCACTCCTCCCTGTAGGTGAACGTCTCTCCGGTCGGCATGGTGACGGTCACATTTTGCACCAAGTCGTCTAATTCTCTTAGCTCTTTCCATACTTCTGTTCGTAGCATGTTAGTATCGTTGTCTTTTGATACGATGATCACGCGACCGAATCTACCTGAAAGTAAGGAATTAAAATATAAATGAAAATATGAATGAAAACTAAAACTTTTATGTAAGTTTATTAGGTATACCTACTTGATTAGGTAACTATAATCAACAACGTTAATATTCATTGTTTTATTCTTAGGGTTTATAAAAATAGGTGATTCTTGATTAAAATAGTACCTAGTTATCATCATAACGTAACTAATGAGTAATATTTACCTGGTCGTGTTATCCTGCCAACATTGAACCTATGCGAATAATTAACTTTGAAATATTCCTCAACTATCCGTCTTTCTAACTTTCCTTGCCCACTGACTGGCGAGAAAAGGTATTCTGGGTCCATTTCATAGTAAACGCGCTGGTATCCAGTGATCATCAATAGGGTAAGAAGCACCGGGATGATGATGAAGTAGCCTGGCTGTTTGCCGACCACCAGGCCGAGTTTGTAGAACGATCGATTTAGTACATCATCGACGAATGTTAATTTGCAGCCCATCTGAAACAAAACAATTAAGTTTAATTTTCATTGATGATTGAATAATAGGTACCTAGATAACTTTTCCGTTCACTCAGATATGGACAAATGGCTTTTTGTTTTTTGTTCTGAGTATTTATAGCAATTATAACAAATTAGATAGGTAAATAGTCGGAAAACTATTAGATCAACACTTAAAAGAATAATTATCACGATTCACGAGATGCAATTTTTCTTATAACGTACCTACTCATTACACTTTTTGCTAAAAATGTAAAAAAGATGTATAATATCGATTTCATGCTACGCGACCAACCATAGCCGAGCTCTTATAAAAAATCAGGAAATTGATGCAAGGAATACCTAAACATTTTTCGTAGGTACATTCGTCGATGAATATAACAGACCCCTTAATATTATAAATTGAAGGAGTTATTTTGGTTAGATATAGATATATCCTTAGCAAAACTGTACTTAAGTAATCTAGAATATTATAAAAAAAGTTAAAATAGTGTCTTATAATTAGGGGATTCCCGGCAGGTGTGTTCTCCCTATTTGATAGTTAAATATAAACAAATATTAAAGTTATAAAGAGGTAAGCTTTGATTTTTTATCAAAGAATTGTGTGTATTTTTAATGTTTCGATTTAATACAGCAGCTGCTCTACCGATCTTTAAAATTATTTTACCTCTACGAAAGCTCCGCATCTTTTTCGAGTAATATTTGGTTACTTATACTATATGTATATATATATTTTTTGAAGTAACGGAATAATTCGATTAAAGCCCGGATAAGCCATTAGTATTTAGTACCTACCTAATAATATATCAGGTTTATTTGTTTACATGAAGATATTAGAGGCAAGTGTCCGTGGTAAGCGTGTCCTCGTTTCGTAATGAAAAACTGGTTGTCAATGTTTCACGTGTTCCACAGTCCACTACTCGTTTTGTTTTGCGTATTTGGTTCTTGTAACAACTAACAAGACAATTAGTTACAATATAATTATTTCTTTAGTTTGAAAACGAATGTAAGGTTTCGTAACACAATAATTATTTAATTAGGTACTTAGGTACCGCTAATCCTACCCCTACAGCATTGATGCGGAATAAAGCTTAAAATATAGGTTACTGTTTACTATGTCACCGAGCAATAATTTAGTTATTAGTTCCGGAAATTGCTTTCTGTGAACAGACTCATAATCATAAAAACGAGTCTTTTTATTAATATTATAATGATGTTAAGTACCTATATTATATTTCTCTTAATCTGTAGGTACCTACTTGTAATAATGTCAAGCTCGAAACTAACAAGTAATATTTTAATCAGATATTGATACTTTTTACTCATAGGTATAGTTAATAATATGATCTTCATCATATTGTTTTCATTGAGCAATATTATAGTCTTAAAAACATTATAGTACTTATAAATGTAAATTCTCAATATTATAAATAAAGGTAAGTGAAATAATTCAGAGCAAGTAATTTTGACCTTAACGATTATTGTTTGCCTTGACTCAAAATTGTTAATTTAATTTTACCGTTTTATTTTATACAGATTTTAAAAATTATTGTGATGTCTACTGGAGTTGTTAAAATTCATAGTTTTTATAAAACAATTGATTGTCTAGATAGACTATAGAGTATAGACTATAGACGACCATCAATATCCATAAATAATTGAGATTTAAATATGAATGGCTCCATAAAATGTTCACGTAATTTGAATTTTTCTCGGTAGAAGTAAGAATACCTATATATTCTATGGTAGAAGCGACATCCCGAATCGGTAGTAGTATAAAAATAAACTATTCATAAATAAGAATATTCATATAAAAAAAATAAACTATAAAAGTTTACATGGAAAAAAAATTTAAAGTTTGAGTATTAATTCCATTAAAGCAAACTAACAAACCGCATACATAGGATCCGATCTACAGTAAATGCATATGTATATTATAATGAATAGAAACTTATTACAGTAAAATTACACATTGTGTTATGTCACGTACACTTTTATTGAGCTATTAAATTTAACAAAGCGTAGAGCAATGAGAAAAACTGAAATGCCTAGACACAAATATTTAATATTTGCTTTAAGTTAGGTAAGAACCTATACCGTACTAAATAAGTTAAGCTTTTAATGAATGGTACCTATGTAATGTTAACTTTAAAAAAATATGTTTATCTTTAAAAATCTGAGACTCAAAATATGAAACAAGTTGCGTATTAAAAAGATTTTTCTACAAAAGTCAAAATAATCACCTTAATCAAATCAAAAGATCAACCACTCGAAGAAATGAACAAGAAACATGTCCGGGATTTCATACAAATTTATAGACTGCAAAATTCTTAAACGATGTATAAAAAACAATGATTGCAAATAGATGTAGAGCACGTCGGTATGCAATTATGAAACTTGCGTGCCCGACATCTTAATGAAGACCTTGCTCATTATATCTTTAATCTTAATGATTAGACAGTAATTATGAACTTTTGGAGATTTCTAATAAAAAAAATTATAAGCATTTAATAGTTAGACTGATTTAGCAGATAAACCTATTTTGTTACCCGTTTAACTTGGATACTTTCTTTCTTTTTATATTACAACAATATTATAACTACTCATCACTCAAATACTTTTTTATATGCTGTATCTTGAGTCGTTCGATTTAACTTTCAGGATTCGCAGGGCTTAGTAACAAATGTTAATGTATTTGAAGTTGTCTGAATAAATCTTTTCTAATTAATATTCAGTCCTTCGTATTATAATGCTATCGCCATAATATTATGTAAAACATAGAAATATTAAACTCTTGAATCATTAGCACGTGCATAAGTTCAAGTTTAGATGACGAGGGTCGCAACAATAGATGGTAGATATGACATGAGTAATATTGAAACAATAGTTGGTGTAAAACCACGACAATATATTGTGTTTGGACTTTGGTGGTTTTTTAACGATAGCAATTCGCAGGATTGCTTATTGTGTGACTGACTAAAGGGGTGCGGTAAACTTCTTGTTAAATGATCTACGTTGAACCATTCATGACACTTATCATGAAGGTAGGTGCATCAGCATGATGCTTGTATATTGTTGTTTATTACTCTAAGTTATTAATATTTATAATAAAGATTTAAAAAAAAAATGGAAATAAGAACATTATAATGATTGCTTAAACTGTGTTTGCTAGGAAAATGAAAGCACACACCATTTTCCTTAGTCGAGCCACGTCCACAGTCCACACTGACCGCGTTGCTTCGCTCGCTCTATGGAAACATGACTTTAACTAATTCACTATATTATTATCATTACAAAATGTAAATTTTAAATTAAGATCTTATCTTCTATAATAAAAAGTCAGATGTCAGTTTTAACTATTTAGAAATAGACGCTATATAATATTAATTACAAAATTAAACGATGTTTCGAGGCGTTTCTATGATTGCTATGTTTTACTCGCGTGGAATTCCTTGACCGACAGAGGCCTTTCACTCTAGTACGTATAAAATAAATATCAATTGTAGTATTTTATTTATTTATTTATTTAACTCTATATAACATATCCTTACTTCATTTACATTGAAGATAACAATAAATCGAATGAATAATATATGATTTAAATATAATTGAATATTTTTGTTTTTTAAACATTGTGTAGTCATATTTTTAGATATCATAAAGTCTATCTACGTTCTAGTCGTATCGGTCAAATATAAAGTTTATAACAAGAAATTGTCTGAGAAAAATCCTGTATGATGTGAGAAAATTAGTAGTTTAATTATAATAATATGAACACCTCCTTCCATAACCCAGATTTTTAATTCCCATATTTTACAATAGTCCTGCACCGGCCGCGGACTGCCCAGGGCTGTATCTCTATAGTGCAGTCATGGGCAGGCTGCGGCTGGTATCCCACAACACATTAAAATTCTCTAAAGGGCCTCTGCGTGTTGGACCTGTGTCCCGACGTAAGCCTCCCAAAGGACCGGGTACCTTCCTTCTGGTGGTACCCGTGTATTATGGAGAGAAACATAATATCAGCATTGTATCGATAGATTATTCTAGATAAATCTTCCACACAGACGTAACTACCTTTATCTATGTATGGGTACTGCCTTCCTATATAGAACCGTTAGATCATGATTGTGTCACATCTCATCTCAGTGCAATGTTATAAATGTTAATCGCATGGTTACTGCAATCGTTGCGTGAGTTATGATTTTATAACTCACTATATTTAAGACCTCAGATTCGTTGCTAGCAAATGCCTTTACATGTGTAAATGTCAAGTAAATGTAGACAATCTACTTAATGTTTTGTACAAAGTAACAATTATAATAATTATAATTTAAGATAAAATTTAATGACATAAACTCTTCCAAAACAATTAACCTCGGCTGCCCTCAACAATTACAGTTCCATGATTATCGCGATTTAATGCAATTGTAATTTTTAGCTACTTAGTATGATAGTGTAGGTACAATTTTCCGAAGATTTTCCTCTCTACTAGAGAGCTTTAATGGTCGGTCATAGTAATGCGTTGGATGCCATATTAAACGCGACCTCGTTATTTTATTGCTAGGCGTTTCCATTTATAACTCGCCTGTACACTTATTAATTGTCCTTTAAAGTTTGTTCCAATATGATTTGTTTACAATTACGCTATCGTAAGTCTAGGCTATGTTTGTGAAAGTAAACACGAGGGGTCAGTGACTCTACACGTGCGGAATGGGTGGTTTATTGAGTTGAAGACATAATGACAGCTCATTGATGATTATACGCGAGTATAATCTTGTGAACGGAATCGGCGGTTAATATTTTTTCTATAATACCATTTATGTGTACGTCGTGCGGCAAATAACTGTATTTTAACAAAGCGCTCTCTAGATACGTTTTTACACGTTTCGCCATGGCTAAGTCCTGTTAAAGATTTTCAACAAATAATGGCTGTTATTAATTTTGTATGAAATATTATTTCTGGTACGAATTAATTTATGTCGGCTATTCATTATCATCTTATTGTTAAGCCGTCAGTCAAATGAATCAACATTAAAGCGTTTGCAATGCATGTTGATTTAGAATCACGATGTTCATAGAGTTTCCCTAAATAAATCACGCCAATTATCTGGGCGGGAGTTTATTAAAACAATGAATTAGAAACTTTCGCTTTTTACACGCAAAATGAGTCAGTTTTTAGAGAGCGCATCTTTACCTGCTTTACCCTGCATGTCCCAGTTCACATCGATTGTTATTGACAAGAAAATCGAGATTCGCGGAACTAATAGAGCTCCTACTATTTATAATCAGCATAGAATAGGAAATTATGTGAAATTACATTACATACACATAATTCTCATGGGTTATATAAGGTATTTAATGTATTTTCTCATTACGATTGTATTTCATTTTACGGCTTGATTAGGAATATGCCGAACTCTGTGTAAGAAATTAGGTACTGTTAGTATGAAAAATCTTCACAGATGTTTCTTTCTGCTAAAGTTATTTATTACATGATTCTCTAGGACTTGTAGAATGTATGATTTTGACCACAGAAAAAGATATAGCAAGATCTTGAAATGAAGTAGGTATGTAAAACCACACAAATCTTTTTGACCCGAGTCGCATTTTGCTACAATAAGAGGAAAATCGTTAAATAAATTCTCAATGTTTGACTTTGTATTCGAAATCAATACCTGTAAATAAACAGCTAAGAAAACTTATCTAATTAATCGTTGACCGAGAGTGACTCACTGATTTGCAAGACATCCTTGACATAGGTCGTTCTGTGTTTAAACTTGAACTAACGACAATTTCGTAATGATTATAAGGTACTGGGCAATAAATAGCATAAAATTGTTAAGGAGTTTCTAGATACGGTGCTAAGGTTACACGCATTTGCGTGATTGTAATCGCTGATGTGTGGCTAATTTAAATCTGCAGCTGATTTGGTATCTTGGCACGTAAAAATCCGCTAGTTGCGTGCCCTTACGCAGTATTGGTCATGTTTTGATTTGTTGTTCATTACACGTGCGTATGAGTCCTTGGAAAGGGTTTCATGGACAACATTTTCCACTGAAGCATAATATGAGTCCTTGGAAAGTCTGTCATGGAGAACATTTTCTACTGAAGCAATCATTATTCTTTAAATAAAACAAATGTTTGTTTTCAAAGATCTTTCTATGGTTTCTTCTAAGCTCTATCGTTTCTGGTCCAAAATTAAACCTGAAATTTAAAGTATTCATTCATGTTGGTGAAAACTAAGACTTATTTACTATACAAAAGTAAATAAGTACAAAAAACTTAAAATCGCTGGAAAGGAACCGGCTGATTTGATTCATTGGAGCATAAGACGATTTCTAACTCTTCTCTATTTATTTATAAAAACTTGGTAAACCTATAGATAAATAACGCAAACGTTCGTTTTCTCCGCTATAACATGGCATTGACAAAGTTTTAGTACCTATCTTTACTTAAGGCACAAAATACATAATAGTAGCAAAACGCTACAGAACGGACACTCTCCGCCTTCCGCCAAAATTAAACTTACCTCACCCCGCGCGATCATGATTAAAATAGGCCATATTTTTCTGCAAGGACGATACGCAACGAAGATTGACAACATTAATCAAAATGGTTAGATATTGTGCTGTTTACGGATGTATTTCATCAGAAAAACGCGATTTTTTTTTACGCTAGTCACAAATGTGCCAACCATAAAACGTTAACACACACATTTGCAGTCTCTACAGTGTGACTGTCAAAACGATAATTTTGTATGGAGTGTCCGGGGTGTGCTTAAGGCCTATTTATTATTTGATATCAAACAAATTTACAGATAATTTATAATCACGGTTTTATATCTAAGTCACAGGAAACTGAACCCACTATAGATAGGTATACCTTAGGTAGGTATATGATTAGTGTAAAACAAACATCCTTAAACGTATTTAACTAAAGGATACTTTGTACATCATTACTAATTTACACAAAAGATAACGGTTAGGTCAAGTAAACTTGCTTTTGTAAATAAAAGGATATTGTATAAAGTATTATTAGTAATAAAGAGTAACCTCCGTTTATTTCTATAAAAATATTAATAGTAATCGTGTAATCGTATAATATTCTACGATTACTATCAATATCAGCTTATAAACTGATGTTTTAAAACATCACTAATATATGTGTGGGTATCTAAAGATGATTAGGTATGTATGACTCTATATTTTAGATGTAGGACTTCATAATATAAGGACTAGGTATCTACATATCTATTAAAATATATAACAATTAGTGTTAATGTAGTTGTGTGAAAATCCATTCATGAAATCTATAGATAATATAGAAATTTCAATTTCTAACATATCATTTTTCATAATAATTTTAATATTAAGGCATGCCGCTTTAAGATAAATATACCCTGTGAATATACCTTAATTAATTCTCAATTAAAAAAGTTGCAACACTAACATTTTATGAGACAGACGCGTTGATTTAGTTGCCACCTGCCAGCATGTATATAACATTGACATGTATTGTACCTATAACTGCATTTTTAAAATACTTTACCCATATTCAAAAAGAAACGGTAAATCTATTTCAAACATTGAGTAATATTATTAAAAATGGGCAGGAAATTATCGCAATCTTGACTCATTACATTGTCGTAATTCGCCATTTACCATTCATCATCACCATTAATCCAATGCTAAGTAATACTTAACGAAATAAATATAAAATACTTTGTATATCTAATAACCTACTTATAGATTCACATTATCTTCTTTTGAATAACAAATATAATTTTATATTAAAATCAGCTTTGGATATGTTGCTAAATGTTTATCATCACACTAATATGCGAAATTTGAAAGTTTGTTTTTTTGGATTTCAGTTACACAATCGCGCTCTACAATATTGTATTCTAATTGCTACTATAAAAGTTTCCATTTTACAAATTCACACATACCATTGATGTTTGTCACAATATATCTCCATTGTTTAGCGATGATGGATTTTCACACGATAACCTCTTTCACTGTTAACCTTCACTTAAACTTCATTCTTTCTTAAATATTTACTTAGCATTATACATACATGTACATTTGCGTCATAAGGGAGAGTTGTTGATTTCTAAATTATTTTCTGCACTTGGCCCATATAATATGGAGTTTTGCCTTGAAATCAATCATGTTTTGATATTATTTTGACGCAGTAATAACCCAATTAGATATTATACCGTCAAAGTTTGGGAGAAACGGAAGTATGGCAATAATGTGCCTAACCAATAGAAGGAAGAAGGTCGTCTCCAAGGCTGGCAGATGTTAAGGCAAATGTGAGGTTGAACCGAGGCTGCCAAGCTTTCCTCATACATGCTTCCGTCCATCTAATGATTATGTAGTTCAAATACTAATTGCTTCAATTATTTATATGTGACACAGGATAAAATAAACAATGCTTTCAAGGCATGTTGTAAGGATATAGGTATACTTATTGTCATATGAAAGTACCGCACGATAAAAGAGAATGCTTAGTTATAACAGCATAGTTTTTATAAATCCTTGCAATAAAGCCAAAATAACTTTTGTAATACATGTTGCATTAATTTATGGATGGTTTCGAAAACATGACTGAAATCGAAAGAGACTTTAAAGTTGGATGGACTATATAAAATATTATAATAAACAAGTTCTAGATATAAAACACAGAAACCGATTTAATTCGCGAAGAAAGTGAAGCATCTGACAGACTTTCTTTTATATAATTTATTTTTGTTTCATATAACGGTATAAATTTAATGGACTGGCTTTGTCCTTTTACAGAATATCTGCTTCAAGGCAGTGAAAGTAAATTTCCGTCTTGTTTGACCTGCGACCGATTACGTATTTAAGACAACTTTAAACCAATTACAGTATCTACTATACACCTACTAAAGTTGCTGTTCGCGATGTTATACATATACCTAATATATAACATACTGCACTATCGAAAATGTCGTTAGTTAAAAACGTAAAGAATGAATGAGTAGGTATACATATATAGGAATGGATATCTTTACTATCCCGGGGTACTTATGTAGGATACACAAGTAAAAACCCTAAAACATATAACAACAAATTTTGTTAAGCTATGAACAAAGCTATGTACTTACATGAATGAAGTGAAACAGCTAAATTAAATACTGTTTCCGACTATATGTTTTTAACATTGTCACAAGACCGTAATTACATATAAGAAGGAAGAGAATACCATATTAAGTGAATGTAGTAATAAGTAAGCGATACGTGTATCTTGCATAAAGAGGAAGCTAACGGCATTGGAACAGGACTGGTAAAACCTATCATTTACAGACCAATAGAAGTCTTCCTTAATTTCTTCATCTGTTTTAAAAGGTTACAATGTTTATCAATCTTAGCGAAAACATTACACGCTCACTAATAAGGGTTAAACATTTTTGGATCTATACATTCTACTGTATCTGTAATCTGTATCACACATTAATTTATCTTCTAAGCGGAATATAAATCAAATACTTGAAGGATTAAGGGGATCTTTCAAACTGCTTTATTCTTAGTTCAATTAATGAAGAGCTTTACAAAATGTAAAAGCTTCTACGAATAATGCGACTTTAATGAATTTGCTTTATATGTATTAAATTAGCTATCACGATTCACGACGCGTTTGTTTAATACTAAGATACGTCTTATGATTCAGTTTAGGATTTTATATGTTTGTATTTGGCGACAGTTGTTATAACCAAATTTTCTACACTAATATTATAAAGAGGAAAACTTTGTTTGTTTGTTTGTTTGTTTGATTGTAATGAATAAATAGGCTCATAAACTACTGGTTCGATTTTGATGAAATTTGGCACAGACAATCTTTAGACCCTTAGAAAGAACATAGGCTACTTTTTATTGCGAAATATGTACCACGGGCGAAGCCGGGGCGGACCGCTAGTATTATATAAAATTAATAAGAATATTGTACAAAACTTTGACTGTATCGGTATTTTTAAAGGCTAAATATAATGAAAGGTTAAATTTATTCAGTTTTCAATGTTATTGAAGTTGGCTGCAATCTGTTCTTGTAACTTGGAAGTTGACTTGTAATCGTCTTATCTCTAACATTAATTGAAGTAACTAACAAGTAATCGGCCTACTTTTGCCAATCATTCGTCATTATTCAATTGTGACATTTTATTAGGGATGTAATCATTTTTAAGTGACTGTTTTTTCAATGCCGCGCCTACGCTTTTGGTATGATTGTAATGAATGAAATTATCGAACATTAAGTACATTAATGTGCAGTATTAGTCAATGTGGACAGGTGAACGTCTCTCGAATCATTTTCCTCGTTCATTTCAATGCAGAGAAGTATCTCGAAGAAAATGAAAACATTTTCACGCACGCATAGCTATGTGAGTGGCTGCGCTCGGTGCATTGAGTTTCTGTTCCGAATAAGTATCTATTTAGTGTCTCCATTTACATTATAAACAACAATAAATAGTGTGAGGATTGGTGTCAGCACAGGTTAATGGAAAAATCTCGATATTTTTTAATAGGTAATATATTTATAGGTGTTCTTATGTTGTTTTAAAAAAATCAGCTCAAGAGTTTATGTTACCTAAAATGTTTTAATGAACGCTAAAATAATGTAATCTGTATAAATTATACATATAAATAAAAGGAAATAATTATATCATTTATATTTTATAAATTTGAGCATTTATAATTTCGATAAATCGGAATCCGATCGGCCATTGAAATTTATATACATTCCGTGCAATTATGGCATTAACAAAAACAATATGAATTACGCACTTAGCTAGTGGAGAAGTAGATATTAATAAGAGTCACTTTCTAAGTAATTTATTTTTTCCTCAGCTATTAAGCGCAAGGGGTAATGGCCAGTCGTGTCGCAAGGTGGTGCTGCAACGCGCTGACGTAACGTGGACTCGATTGGTTATTCCTCACTTATGTGGGGAAATAGATGAATTGTATAATTTTGACTCATAACTTGATATGTGCAAAAACAACGAAGTATTCGCATTTAAGAAGAAAAGGAGGGAATAGAAATTGGAGCAATTCAACTGCACATATTCAATGTGACAATTTCTACGCACGGTGGCATAAATTGTAACTTATAACTTTTTAAAAGTATTCTACGCTAATATTGGTCCAAGTCCTAAAATAACTAGATTCCCTGAAAATTTTCAGACGTAAATAGATGAAGCTAGAGCTAAACGCAAGTCTAATTCAAGGACTTATAAAAGTAGGTAAAGTACCAACTGCATCTTCTGTTTTTCTCTATCTTCATTGCCTAATGCTATGCGTAAACATATTCGTGATAGCTGTACAATTTTCTTTCACAATCTTTTAAACCTTAATGGAGCCATAAACGTTGAGTATACAAAATTTTATGTCTAATTTTGTCCCACGGAGATATTTCACAATCCGGTGTTGTATTTCGCGCCATAATTGAGGAGATTAGGGAAATGTACGATCTAAATTCATAAAGATTTTATGTAAAGTGATATAAAAACGTATGGAGAAAAATATGATGGGAATTTTTGGTTTTTATCGAGTTTGTCCTATTATAATAATAATAATACTACTATTTAAATATATTATGTATAACCAAATGTTATAAATGTCGAATTTAATGGTAAATAAATACCTATCATAAAGTAATTTTTCATTGTTATTATTATGTATAAAAGTAATGAAATGGTTTTAAGAATGAAGAGATATCAACTGGCACTTATTGACAACGTTTTCCAATACCTAGATTACAAAGCAAGAAGGAAAAACAAATGAATGAACAAAGATGGGTACAGAGAAACTTACAATTGAGAACTAAACAATGCCTCTAAAATACATACTACATATAACAATACTCATATATATATCATATTATGAGTTATTATATATTGAGACTTCCAACAATACATAATTTTAACTTATTACTCAGTAACGGATACTGACATGCATTTTAACCCACAACTCAACCAAATCATTTAAATTTAAAAGTCGTTAAATTTATTAAAGTTTTTGGCTGAAAGTGTAATTTTCTCATATTTGATATTTTTTAAGTATGTCACTTTTATAATTAACTAGCTGAGCTTCGCGGTTTCACCCACGTGGGACCTGGTGGTCTAAGCGTCATGATATCAATAGACATCAATTAGCCTATAAGCCTTCCTCGATAAAATTGGGCTATCTAACACCGAAAGAATTTTTCAAATTGGACCAGTAGTTCCTAAGATTAGCGCGTTCAAACAAACAAAAAAACAAACTCTAATGCTACAACGTTTACCATTAAAAAGATTAGGAATACCATAGCCATTCCGATAAAACCTGTTTGAAATACATCATATCATTTTTACAATGCACTCTTGAATTTTAATAAGCTTAAAATGTGAGTAAGCTTTTAGTATGAATGTTTATTTATTGTATTTTAATTTACATTGCATTAAGGATATCATACGTAAAGCAATATTTTGATAACGATCTTATAAAATAATATGTAGGTACGCAGTGGAGCGTGGTATCTAAATAGGATCTGTCATTGTGCAGGTCACAACGCCACGCAGCAATCAAATCGCAAATATCCAAAAGGTACGCGACTGTGTAATAAGCTCTTTATGATTTTTGATAATCAAATAAAAATTGAAATAAATAATGGAAGGAATATTATCGATTTGTAGGATAAAACAAGGATAAAATCATCATCTGACATAAGACATCAATTAGTACTTCATTATGACTAATAAAGTTGTTATTATCGAAGCTTATTCGGTTAGGTTTCATTCGCAGACGAAATCGTAGACAAAAGCAAGTATTTCAATAGCTTTTAATATGTTGTTCTGATACATAAACTACATCACTGCCAAGTATGATCAAAATCTGTTCAATGGTTTTCCTGTGAAAGAGTTACAAAACTACAAACCTACATTAATTCATCGTCACAATAGTCCGGGATACATCGCCCATTTTTGCAAGTGATTACTATCAAGCTAATTTTTCGTGAGTAGCTTTATTTTGATGAGATGCCCAATAATTTCATGTACAAAACACTCGATTGTGGTAGCTACCAGAGGAAACAAGGATAAAATATTTTGATTTGATGGTTCTCAAATATTAATTACTAACTGAATGTTTTTTTTTTGTTCAATCTCAAGATAATTATCTAAATTATTCGAAAAAATATTTGTCCTACAAAATCTATGGTTTGATCAAAGTGTCCCCCTTTCCAATGTGTATCGATAACGAAGTCATCATAAATGATTACTAACCAGCTGATTTTTTTATTTTCACTTATTTAATACTTATGTAATTCAACAGACATATTGTCCTACAAATTGGGTAATAAATATTTGAGAACCGTCAAATCAAAATTTTTTATCCTTGTTACCTCTGTAAGCTACCACAATCGAGAGTTTCGTACATGAAATTATTGGGCATCTCATCAAAATAAAGCTACTCACGAAAAATTAGCTTGATAGTAATCACTTGCAAAAATGGGCGATGTATCCCGGACTACAAGCTTTCGCGCATAGTCGTATAATATTATGTATTAGTAGGATTATGCTAGTCCAGGTCACAGTAGATATCTATAATTATTGTAATGTGTATCTATATCCATCCATCCATGATTCATACAATCGTGAAGTTTATTATAGGCCTTTGCCTCCATTTTCTCTCATTCATCGCCCTCTACGAACTACCAAATATCAACGTCATGGCGGAAATCTTAATATATATAAATCTCGTGTCACAATGTTTGTCCTCAATGGACTCCTAAACCACTTAACCGATTATAATAAAATTCGCACACCATGTGCAGTCCGATCCAACTTGAGAGATAGGATAGTTTTTATCCCGGAAGTCCCACGGGAAAGGGAACTATGCGGGGTTTTCTCTAAAAACGCGGGCGAAGCCGCGGGCGGAAAGCTAGTTTGATTATAAATTTTTATTGAATATATTGTATTTATTAAATTTTTATTGTAATCCGTATTTCTAAAGGACTCTTAATAATAAATTACGTCATGATCGTCATTATTAAGGAAGTAAGAAGGAAGTATGAATTGCTGAAAATCCATTTATAAATAATGGTCCGGGAGCCAGCAGCAGATTTTATGACCAAGTTCCTCTCAAGCGGTAATTAGTAAAATGCATCAAAGTATAGTATTATGAAGCCTCGTGAACGTCAGCTGGAGCTCGGTTGGGGGGAAGAGCGGTTGTAGCCTCCCGTATCAGCTGACGGTTTTTCCACCAAGATACAGCCAGCTGACATATATATTTATCCACAGTTACATATAAGCTATCATCAGGTAAATTTTTGTTTGAGAGGAAATAACGGAAAATAAATTTTTCTTTAAATTTAACTTTTATGTTCGAGACACCAGCTGACGTATAATACACCATGTTGTAACCAGCTGACTATTTTTTTTCGTTGAGATATTGGGTTAGCTACAATTTGACAAATTTTTAGCTGAGAGGAAATGAATGAATGAATGTATTTTTTTTCCTATGTGCGTGGGTGGCTCACCCCCCAACCGAGCGCCAGCTGACGTTCACGAGGCTTTATAATACTATACTCTCATGCGTCTGACGAATTATCTCTTGAGAGGAAATAGTTAACCAAATTTGCACCTGGCTCCCTAACCATAAAGTCGTGCGTAAAATTCTACGAACGAACATTTCTTGTTCAAAACGTTGAAAGCTTCCTCGAATACATTAAAGGTATTCAATACCCTTATAAAATGAATAGGAACTTAATTGTCTTTCTACGTTTCAAATCTTTCTATTTAGCTAGAAAAATTCGTTATAGGTAAGTAGTACTTTTTTCATATACCTACTTAAGATTGTATTGTTTAATATTTTATCGAACAATGTTTTGAAATAAATGTTTAAAGTATTATGTATTACTAGCGGTCCGCCCCGGCTTCGCCCGTGGAACATATTTACGTTTTCTCTACATAAGAACCATCCTTGTACTTCAAGGAATATAATAGAAAAGAATTATCGAAATCGGTTCAGCTGTTCACACGTGTTGCCGTGACAACGCGAAACGGGTGCAGACCCGCCGCCTTTTTATAGCTCCCGCCGCGAAGCGCGTCGAACGCGGCAACTGATACACAAAAATAATCCTTATGGCTGCATGATTCTGTATTCACACGCGATGACTTATAGCGTATTTCATGTATAACTTTGGTGTTTCTACACCGATTTACATGATTCTTTTACTATAACCTGCCCAGGAGTATGAAGAATAATTGTGCCAAATTTGGTTAAAATCCGTCGTGTAGTTTCTGTTTCTATAGCGAATATACAGACAGACAGACAGACAGACTGACAGACAGACAGACAAAAATTTTACTGATTGCATTTTTGGCATCAGTAGCGATCCCTTATCACCCCTTCATAGTTTTTTTTTAAATATATTTCATGTACAGAATTGGCCTCTCTACAGATTTATTATAAGTATAGATTACATACCTAACGTTCAATAAAATTTACTGCAAATTTTATTTCAATTTTAAAGCATGAAATCGCATAAAATAATTTATATTTCATAGAAACAGCGAAGCCAATTAGCTAGCCCTCGGGGTGTACATCGACGATTCGATTTTATTTAGTTTTATATGAGATTGTCTAATAATAATAAAAGTGCATGGTAAAAACATTTTACAGTGTTGTAAAGCCATAATATTTCCATGATTATTCGCAAGATGCAACATAAAGCATTTTATTTAACCACTTATCACACTATAGTTAATTGTTTCCTTATGGCCCATTGGTAGGGTAGGAAGGAGAGGTAATGACAAAGACTTATAGATTTTTGACGAATACGTCAATTACTGAAAGGCGATATCCTTCAGAGTTCAAAAACCGCGGCAGGTATGACTCGGAATACTTCCTCATATTGACTGGGCTTCCGCCATAAAATTATTTTTTGCGGTAGTATCCTTTGATTCCGTACTCCGTAGTCTCTCTAACTACGTCATAAGTAGCCCTGTGACTTATGAACGTAGGTACTCTTATGCTATATAACATACGTATTACGAAATAATAATAATAATAATAATAATTTATTTATTGATAAGACATCATAGGTCCATTTGTTAGTAATTTCTTAATTACTATGTTAGTACATTACATTAATTATTTAAATATTATCATTTTACACTTTACCATTTATATAATGTCATTTTATTTTTATTGATATAGGTTGTGTGTACTTGCTCGCAATGGTGCAAGTACACACAATCATATCTGTCTGCGATCATTTTTAGAGCAGTGTTGGTACTGCCCCGCACCCGGCGCACCAGAGATGTACATCTCTTCCGTATTATACTATAAAAGCAATCTACCCGAGCTTCAGCAAACATCCCTGATGCGCTACAGTGGCGAGGCAGCCCCATCAGTGCTCTGAATGCGTTGTTATATTGAATACGCAGAGCATTGTATGCCCGACGACCATAGTTATACCAGAGGCTGCACGTGTAGAAATTAGAGCAATATGCTCTGAATAGTGTTAATTTCACTTCAGTGGAACAACGAGCAAACCTCCTGGCCACCATGTTCGCACGGATCGACAACGCTCTACGCTCCCTCTCTATGTCAGCATTATCCTTCAAGTCGGATGTCAGTATATGGCCAAGATATTTATATTCATTGACTCTTTTTAAAACAAGCCCATTCAGGGTGATTGGAGGCATTGACCGGGGTGATTTCCGGCCTGCCTCGAAAACCATAACCTCACTTTTACATGCGTTATAGAGCAAGCCATGACCATCGGCATACCTTTCACATATAGTAATCAACTTACGGAGCCCACATGCTGACGCGCTCAATAAGACCATGTCATCTGCATAGCTAATATTATTGACACAAGTGTCATCAATATGACACCCAATATGAGTGTTGCTAAGTTCAACAATAAGTGCATTAATGTACAAGTTAAAGAGTGTCGGAGAAGTCAGCCCTCCTTGTCTTACCCCACATTCAAGTTTAAATGTGTCCGAATGAACACCAGCCCAACGAACTGTATTGGCCTGGTTACCATACCAAAACTGTAGAATCCTGATCAATTCAGGAGACAAGTGGTAATCTCTAAGCTTCCTCCATAAGACCTCATATGACACCCGGTCAAATGCCTTGGACAGGTCCAGAAAGCAGGCATAAATTGGGGTTTGCTTTGATGTATAGTACCTGATGACATGTTTTAAGCACAGGACAGCATTTTCAGTGCCTAGTCCGGCTCGAAAACCGAACTGGTTATCATGTAGATTTATAGAGGTTTTTAAAAGCGGTTCAAGCATCCCATCAAAGACCTTGGCAATCACCGTAGCCAGTGAAATGGGTCGGTAATTACCCTTGTCTGTGAGATCGCCGGTTTTATTTTTTACAATTGGTACAACTACTGTCTTCATCATGTCATAAGGCAGGTAAGAATGACTGATACATAAATTGAACAGTAAAGCAAGTACACGCGACATGTGGGGTCCAGCATAGCGCAGATGCTCGATGCTGAGACCATCATGACCAGGTGATTTCCCTCGAGTTATGCAGTTTATTCTATTTTGAATATCTTTATCAGTGAACCGAATAGTAATATCATCGGAGGTCTCAGCATCCGGCACCTCTTCACATGAAGCCACTTGCAAAGGTTTTACAGAAAAATGACATTTAAAGATATGGGCAATTTCATGCGGATCACTACAACCTTCAATAGAAGCAGGAAGGCTTGGCTTTGCACTTAACTTATTTGTTGCCTTCCAAAAACTATGAAAATCTTTGTTAGTTTCATAGTTAGAAATTCGACATTTTTTTAATTTCGGAAATTGTTGATATCAGAATTTTTATGCGACCATGAAAATGTTTCTGTCGATGAGGAAAAGAAGGATAGGAGTAGATATATAATAAATATGTGTAATTTATCATGCTTGTCCATTTATATAACGATGTAATTTTGTATAACGATGCGATGCATTTAGAATGCTCATTCTAACCCCACTATGTCAAATTCTTTTAGTGTAAACAGGCGAAGAGAATTATTTCGTACGTGCGTTCGAAAAGATTGCAATGTTCTAATACTGAACAACACTGACTACGAGTTTTCGTTTACACTAAAAGATCACGAAATATTGCTTTTGCTCTAGTTCTAGTTCTATATTCGTTTGGTCTAAACATCAGTTTATTTTTGATTTTTCAAAAACACCAAATAGGCAATTTGCTGATGAATTTATGTTTAACATCATATTTTTTACTATGCCTACCATATATCCGTATTTCGAACTAGGATGGATTTAGTTTCGGTGTGCAATTAGCGTGGATTGAATTACTTAGAGAATTTAAAAACATAAATTGCCTCATATTAAAATTACAGATACAATTGTCCTTGACAATTAAATAAGCAAGGTTTAAACATTCACTTAATCTATTTTATAATAATTTTGTACACGCACAGGAAAGCGTTAAATGTTTTTATTTGAATTAAGTTATGTAATTTATTATAATATTTTGAATTCAATATTAAAATATTTTGCAATTATAGAGTAAGTATTTTTTAGAGATAATTTGCATATTACACAAGCGTTTAAACTATAAATAATGTTATTATTTTCCCACAAAATTATAGCGAAACAACGATGAAGAGGATACTGGATATCCATCGCTTTTTGTTACTAAATTAAATTGATATTTAACCACGATTAAGTATAGTATTCCAACTAAAGTTTGCGCTGAGTTTTCATAAAAAAAAAACAATTAATCTTGAATTGAGTGCTTACTGCTTCAACGAGTTTGTGCCAAAAACAGAAACCGATCAGTTGAAAACAAAAATTTTCCTAATGAAAACTTTTTTCGTTTAAATAACTTGGATAATTTTTCTCATGATTTACCATTGAAAGTTGAAACACAATTTGTTTTTATTTATAACTTTTTTTATTTTATCATTTAAAATAATATAATTTATTTAGAATATCCTAATATTTTCAATTATTAATTAAGAAGTCTTTTTTTACCTATATGATTACCAGGCAGGGAACATAAAAGCCAAAATAACAATGAACAATTCGCGTCACGAAGTTCGTAAATGTGACTGGCTCTGTAATGTTGTAAACGTAATTAAATATCTAACAGTCAGGCGTAAGTGCCCTATAAAATGTTTCTTAACTGATTACTCTATGTCTGCAATCACTCTCCAATAGAACCTTGATATACTGAGGTCGTTTTCGAAACTGATGTTTGTATGCGCCTTAATTCTTAATGATACGGCGTCACAATTATACAAATTAACGTGACATGCTTGTAAATTAGGTGGTATTGTTCCGTGACTAAGCCACAGGTGAAATAAATCAATCCGAATTTGTATGGATCAAAAGGTTTATAGGTGCTTGATCTTTTGAAACATGTAATACATTATACGTTTGTACTCTCTATCTTGTAATCAAACACCGCGTGGTATCTCTGGCTTTGTGGTTTCGAGTTATATTTCTCTCTTATGTTCATATTTTCTAAAATTTTCTTTGTACATTGTTGCTTGCAAAACTGTGACAGAACTCAATTTCAATACTTTTTTCAATAGCAACTATTCAGATCACGACGGAGCGCTAATTTTTTGCAGCCATATCTCATTCGGGCTACGGCTAGTGGGCCGGTAGATAAAAATTTCCAATACCCATTTATTGTTGTCGTGACCAATTCGGCTAAGAGGTTTCGCCAGCCACAAAAGGATGGTATCGGACACCTGACACGAAATAGCGTCCACCGACCCCATTGTCCATACACAAAGAATCAATTTACTGTCTGTCTCGATAATGTATTTTTCAAACTTCTACCTGCGTCCCGAGCATTGTTTACTCCCGTGTACGACATTTTTTGTATTCCTCGCAACTTTTGACTTGGGAGTTGGGACTAATGCACCTTCAAGGGCTGCGATTGCATGTTTGCGGAGCTGTCAGGGTTGTATGAATTTAAATATTTCTGGAGTTCAAATACAATAGATACGAACGTTAGTATGCATTGTATGTGTAAGCAATTTTAATAAATATGTGATTTGATTATGATTTTGAATTGTAATCATCAAATATTATATTAACCCCTAAATAAAATACAATAATAATAGGAAGGCTAAATGAATAAACCTAATTTATTAATTACGGTATTTTTGTAAATAGAGCCGTGACTAATAGATCCTAATGATTTCTATTTTCTATTATTAATCAAGCTATTAATCGAGTATTATGTGCTTATGTACGGAATTATTAATTCAATAAATATAAAAATATTTGTATGAATTGAGGTCTTGTCGTATAATTTGTGTAAAACAAGTGTACACTTTCTCTGTAACTAATAATCACTGGAATAAATCGAGGCTTCACCGTATGTGTACAACGTATAAATGTATATGTATATGATGCACATGCCTATGCAGAAAATTAATAAGATAGAAACACGTAGATACGAACTTATTATTGTTTATTTATTAGGGCCGATTAAATAAAACCTCCACTAAATTATATCTCCACTTAAATGTATTATGATACCTATACCTCATTATATTATATAATGTAGAGTAATTGTTAGATGTAATTTTCATTTAGTAGAGTCTAGTCGGTATCAAATTGATAAATTATAAAATAATAAAAAAATGTGTTTAGAAAATTATTTATAACTATGTATTTCGAGAAGTCATAAATTATTTTTAAATAACATTATTAAAAAATTGTAACGAATTTAACTTGATGAAATATAAAATATGAATCTTTAACGACCACCATTCACCGTGAAAGTAAGTTTTGCCGGACGTGCAAGAAGTGTTGCAATTAAGTGTCCGCAAAATGAAACTGCACATCGCAATAGGACCCAAATAGTTGCGATAACATAATCAATAGTGAAAAATAATAATTTACCTTGATAGTGGGCACGATCGCGTTATACACAATAAAATAAATCCTGTTAAATTGAGCACTAGTTCGAACGCACTGTTTCACAATTTTCACCTCAGCACTGAAATCGAATACATATTTTTAAACTCGGTTCGGATCGTATGCGCGGGCGCAGAGCGGCAACTTGTAGTCGCGGTTCAGCGCAAAGTGGTCGAGAGCGCTGTCGGCTGCCCCTCTACTCGGCACGTAGATAAGGACCACCTCCACAACTTCCCGCTAGACCCTAATCCTTTAAAGTCCATGAACTTTTTTCATTGTCAAGCTTGGAATTTCGTCTATCTTTATAGTGACGATTTAGATTTAAGCGCTGTTGTTAGAACTTTAAGTGCTGTCTCTGAACAAATAGTCATTACTTTCGTAATACACTTATGTTTCCAAACGCAGTTATCTCAGAATTCGTTTATAACTTCTTGATTTTTATCTAATGTGTATTGTGTCAAATTTCGGTGAAGACTTGCATACACTAAACAGGTCTATAAGCATTTTAAAACATTTACATAACTGCGTTATACTTAAATCCTTGCAGCAATAAGCCCACTTTCATATACATAACACCATGCCTTTGATATGGTAACATCCCGTGGAATAAAAGACCAATTGAGCAATATTTAGTGGTGTACGTATAATGAAATTAATAAGTACATACTTACAAAATCGTGCAGAGATTAGAGAGACGCGTGATCAAGGGGATGGTCGATAGGAGCCTTTGTGCCAGCTTCCCTACTCGTGGGTGGCCGGAACAGTTGTTTTTTTAGTACCTATAAGTAGTCGGGTTACAAAATATGGAACATTATTACCAGCTTTTGTATTTGCTCATTATCTAAGACTACGGGCATAGAGAATGAGAGAAATTTGGAATACAAGGTACCAATTTATAAAAATTTATTTTGAATTGGTTGATTGTTAGAAACATAAAATATGTGAAGGCAAAATATATTTAACAACGGTTCATTATACAAGGGATATTTATGAAGCACTTGTGTAGAGCAAACTATTAGGTATAAGAATTAAGAAGTATCCACATTTAGACTGTATATAGTATGTAGTAATATTTATTGAATAATAAATCAATAATCCAATAGATACAGAAAAGTCAAATCACATAAAATTAATTTCAATAGATTGGTCATTTTACCTTTAAGTACCTTCAAGTATGAGCTCAGTCATGTTTTTTTTATTAAAAAACTATAAGTTGACGTCCTCGATATTCGTTTTTTGTACTTGAAAGTTAATGTACTAATATGCTCAATCAAAGTATAAATAGATAATAATATGCAAATCGTTTTTTTTATTATGACCAGTATACTCTGTTATAGTTTCCGTGTAATAAAATCTTATAGATATATATTTACTATTAAAATAATTTATAAATACTTGCCTAATCCATACTAATATTATAAATGCGAAAGTAACTCTGTCTGTCTGTCTGTCTGTTACTCAATCACGCCTTAACTACTGAACCAATTTGCATGAAATTTGGTATGGAGATATTTTGATACCCGAGAAAAGACATAGGCTACCTTTTATTGCGAAATATGTACCACGGGCGAAGCCGGGGTGGACCTCTAGTATAATAATATTTGGGTATTATCTACACACAGATTAAAAAGATAATGTCAATCATGTCATACGTTTAATATAAAATATGAAAGGTACATTAACATAATATATTTTTGCCGTTTTATAACTCTATATTTATATGATTATTAGAGTACACAAAGTAGAGTATACAAAGTTTTAAAAAACTCTTTTCTAGAAAAAAAATTAGTGTGAAAATTAATAATTTTTAACTACAGCTGATATTACGATCGATCCAGTCAGAAAGTAGGAAAGAGTACCTGAGTATAGTAAATATCACAAACGAGAATCATTATATAGTTTAAAACAAAGTCGTTTTCGCTGTCTACCTGTCCCTATGTTTAAAACTATGCAACAGATTTTCATGCGGTTTTTTTAATAGAGTGATTCTCGAGGAAGGATTTAATCTTATCTAAGAAAGCTAGTAATCTATACGTGTAAATGAAGCCCTATTTCCCTTGGTTACGAAATCAAGCGTGAATAGGACCGATCTCACTAATTCCTTGTTTGTTATTGTTAGGAGTGACCTATGAAAGGAAAACTTATAGAAACTAGCGCCATAAATAAGAAAATGAAGAAAACTAAACGGATATTCTTTCTTCACGTGTTGGACAGTTGCGAATTGTTTCCTGTTCCTTTTAGCGCAGCTCATGATATGATTTTAATCTTGTTTCAATCATACTCCTTTTTTTATATTGAAAAACATAAAAATTAAATCATGACATACGCTGCTATAGTTCTTATAAAGGGGCTCTATGTCTCTAGGTCTAATAAAAAATAGTACTTATTCATTGGCTCTATATAGAGCTGATAATAATTAATGTTGAAATTAGTTTTGTATAGATACCTAATGGCTAATGAGTGTATAATTTACTCCATCCGTGTTCAAGCGTAAAAACGAATTGTTATTTATCCACTTCAACTTCTGTAGAATACACTATCCTGCATGACGAATATAACTAAAAATAACTATTATTAGAACAAAAAAAAATATTTACAATAGTATATTAATTAATGCCACGAGTAATAACATTTATCTGTGTAGACCTGAGATCGTTTTTATGATCCTCCATTTTTATGCTTTTTCTTAGTATCCTTCAGTAGATTTACGAAACAATATTAAGTACAAACAAGGCTTTTACCTAAATGTAAAGGAAAATCTAGAAGGCTGCTACTGACAGCGTAAAAAATATTATATTATTTTATCAGCAACATCATCTGAATTCAGCATAGAAACAATTATGTAAACGCTTTTAATTATTTCTGAGCCGCACAATGCTATTAAATAAAACAATACTTATTCTGAGTCGGACATTTTGGACACCGTAAAATTGGTGTGAAAATCGTATTCTTACATATTTTCATTTAAACTATAGCCGCCATGAATAACACGCTATTTATTCTTGTATTGCGTAATTGTAAAATCAGGTGCTAAAAGTCGATCCGTAGAGTATCGTGACCCATGTCAAACCGCGCTCAATGGACCATTTAAAAGTTAACTGCTGACAAGGTAAACGAGTACCAGGGCACATGCTAAAATCTTAAATGACACAGTTTCACTTAGTTATTAAATTCTTTCTGGATTTTACGAAGCAAGGACTCGTGTATAACTTAATATGTAGAGGCTATGCTGAGCTGTCGTATCAATTATGCAAAACAAAGGCCTTAATGTAATATATTGTAATGGTTAAGATTACACGCGTATTCTGACCACATAATAATACATTTGGAATGTCGATTGAACAGATTTGTTAGGATAAACTTAAATCGAATTCAATATTATTATGATTAGAAGATTTTGTCTCTTTTAACAAATAAGAGGTTAATTTAAATTGCTTTTAGTATTATTTTAAAATTAGATAACAGTTTCTTTAATTTGAGATCAAAGAACATATTGGTCAATGAAAAATATTGCTTTACCTAAATTTTTAATGACTCTAAACATTTGTATGACATTAATAATATGCCAAGTTGTTAAACGATGATAATTAGCGGCTTTTGCAATTACATGTTACAACTCTGTATTCATATAATAAATGTTTAGTAACTTTTATGTTGCAATTAAACTTGTACCATAGTATTGTGCATGCTTGTATTTTCAATTACCTACTATTTCTACAGCTTCTTCGACAAGGCATGGCACCGGCACCGACGTTTGCACTCATTTATAAACATGCATTTTAAACTAGGATCGAATTCTTTATCATCAAGAAATTCTTATAAGTATATCATTGTAATTACCATCAATTTTGTCTTTTCGCGCCTTTTTTTAACGGTAGCCTACACTTATCAAAATTCTTTTCATTCCACTATTATATAGCTATCTCAGAATTGTAATAAAACTTGATCACAGTTATGCGAAATTGCTTGGAGACAAGGATCGTGGTCCTTGTGGTCGGTTGGGACTTGGGAACAATCGTAATGATTGAATTACATCTTACATTCGGCACGCGGGGCCATACACCCACATTCTTTAAGTATATATTAAGGGGAATACTCATATGCTTCAGTATTATATAAAAACATAAGATCTTAAAACATTTGATACAAATTTATTCTAAAAGTGTCTTCAGTTATACGAATAAATATTTCGAGCTTTCAGTGAATATGCTCTTGCGTATGTATGTGCTTTTAGCAGAACAACCACAGTTTTTATAGTCAACAAAAGTGCCGAAGTTCGCTCTTCGTATGAAGGATGAAGTACATTTCGAACATTGTTCTTTTTTGTTTAAAATAAAAGTAGGTATAACATGTACTTATACATAACAGTTTTTACCCACGCAGCACAATTTTCACAGCAAATTTCATTGTGAATGTTTCCACTAAGTATTTTTTACTTTTTATTTTAAAACAAATTACGAAAATTATTACCGTCAATACCTGAAGTACTGCGCAATCGTTTTATTAAATTGTGAACAGCCAATATAGTTATAGGCAATCCGGTAATTTCCCCGTACTATAATTATTTGTAGGACTTTTTTTATCTATACTAATATTATAAAGAGGAAAAGTTTGTAAGTATGTATGTATATTTGTAAGTATGTATGTATATATATTACTAGCAATGCCCTGCGGTTTCACCCGCATAGATAGCGATATCGTTACAGTGAAAAGTCTACTATAGCTCGGACTATAGGTTTAATTTTTAATCACATGAAAATCACCTATCAAGCCGTAAGATTGTGGAACTCCCTACCAACCGCAATAAAGCAAGC
>CAJQZN010019121.1:0-16573 GCA_907164685.1 Colias eurytheme | reverse complement strand
ATTATTTTTTAGGAACCAGGGGGGGAGAGGAGCAAATTCTATTTCCTTCCTTTCTTAAATGGATGTTTTTAATAATGTATGGTGTAGCCACTGATCAGCTTAATCGATACTCAATTTTTATCAAATCCAGGAACAAATCCAAATTAGATGTTTCCTGTCTCACGCACGTAACTAAAGGCTGAAGAGAGAGAGAGGGCGTAACTAAACTGTTTAGACCAAGAAAAGTGTATAGAAAAAGGAATAAATAATTTCATAAACTTCCCGACGATCTTTAAAAATAAATTATTATATCATTTTTTTCATTCCCACTTTTACCCCTATGTAGGTATAATAAGTGGATGAACCGATTTTGATACAATTTATCTAAGAACCAGCGTCGGAAAATATGCTGCCTAACAAAAAAAAAGCCGCATCTAATTCGGTTTACCTGTTAGCCAGCTACGGTGCCATAGACAGACACACACACACAGACATAAATACATAGCAGTCAAACACATAACACCCGTCTTTTTGCGTCGGGGGTTAAAAATATAATACGACATAATTTAAAGGACATTTTATGTGGAAAATTTACCTATTAGAAGTAACCATAATGTTAATTTGACCCCCCCCCCCCCTACTACCTCAGCTTACCCCCAAACCCTTGGGGAATTTTGATATGATCATCTGGACATGTAAAGGAATAACTGTAGCGTATAACAGATAAATTGCGTTTTATCGTACACTGTACAGTGTACAATAGAATGCCTTAGCAAATGTTCGCCGTGATTACTTATAAATTGTCATAACTTTTTTATTTATGAACCGATTGACATGAATTAAACACTAAAGGTTAAATGAAGATTACCACAATACATTAGTGAAAATCGCATCTAAATCGGATAAGCCGTTTCTGAGATTAGCGTGCACAAACATACAGACAAACAGACAAAACATTTTTTAACTACAGTTTTGGGTTCAAGATCGATTTAATAATAACACCTGCTAATTTTTTTCTACATATTTTCATTGTACAGACATCGCTTTTCCACAATTTTATTATATGTATTGATGATGATGATGATTGATGATTATAACACTCTCAGTCCGTTTTAACTTAATTTTTATTCACTCGCATCAGTGCCACCTAAAAAATCTTTATATCGAAATTCGAGCAAAGCTAAGAAAATGAGAAATAAGAGTTCTCAAGGATCGTTAGAGGTAAGAGGCTTACTATTGACCGAAAACAACATGTGTTATGCCGAGAACCTGAAACCGCTTCACAACGAGAATTGCGGCTCACAGCTGACCGCGAACGGCATGTACTATCCTGTGAGACCGAAACCTTCACTGAGATCGCAAATGGCATATTTTATCTCGATAATCTGAAACTTTTACTCAATATGAAGACCGTTTGACAAATGATAGGGTGCACCATAATATTATTCGATCTCTTGAAGATGAACATGAGCATAAGCAATGACTAGAGTAGGGACGCGAATATTACCATTATTTGAGACAAGATTATTTGAGACAAGTACGATTAATAAGTTTGTTTAATGAAAGATCAAGAATTAAAACTATTTGGTCTCTTGAAACGGACGAATAGCGAGAGGCCCGTCTTACTGTAGACAGATTTCGACAGTCTTAATGACTTAGAGGTAAACATAGAAGATCAATCTACGAGTTCGGTGGTGTGGTCCGACAAATATAAAAGTGGGTTTGCTTATAACCTCACAATTGATCATCTTCTGTATAGGCGATATTAACGTAGTATGTTCTTTTTGTAATGCTTTAAAGAGGAGTAAGGAGTCGGCTTTCGTTTGAAGATACACCAGAACCTTTGAAATCACTACTTTTAGAGGAACATGTGCAATCTAAACAGTTCTTAGACAATATTCGCTCTTATAGTAGTGCGTTTTAAATGATCCTTTGGTGCTCAACAATTATCAGAGGATCCTTTCATGCTTACTTTTAAGATACAAGGTCAAGTTTATAATTTGATAGGATCCCTTTTGCCTGAAGGCCAACCTAAGTTTCTTCAAATATATTTTGTATTCGACTACAACGAATAGTCGAATACAAGAAATCAATATTTCTCGAATTTAAAATATTACAATTTTTCCTACAGTAGGGCGACGAATGTATTTTCGCATAGTAACGGAGGGGAACTCACGGGGGGGTCGAGTGACGCGGGCCACGTACCACAAACATGCTTAGTTTGTTGTACCGAGCGCGAAAGAAAGTCATCGTGTTTTTAGTAAAATTACTATGTAAACTAACGTAATTTAATACTTAGGTACATATTATATAATGATGCGCTCAAACTGTTAATCTACATTTAATTTAGATTATTATTTGAATTACTAAGTAATGTAGAATTTAAATCAAATTCACACATGTTTTCCTCAGATTTTCGATGTCCTCCGATTTTAAGATTTTCTTATCAGAGTATTCAATTTTAATGTAGTTAATTTTTATAAGAGACAATTAAGAACATTCAAAAATAAAGTGTCACGTATTTTTTTTAAACGACGAATGACGAAAAACGACGTAATCGCGGACGAAGTCGCGGGCAACAGCTAGTAGCAAATAAAAAGTTTTCTACATCCTGCTATTTTCCACATATTCTGGTATATTATATTTTCTGAATGTGGATGAAAGAGCTAATCATTTGATAAGCGGTTCTACATTATTTATTAAGAGCATCCCACATGTAAGAGCTTGAAGCCCTATTGAAACCAGGGTGTATTTTTTCAAAAACCTTGTGCACAAGTCTTAATTTTTTTTTTTCAGGAAACGATTTATGTTTACATTGTTTGTGGTTCTATATGTACTCACATATCCGTGACTCGTATGATGGCTTCGCAGAAGAATATTTATAAAATAACGTTAAAATTGCAATTCTAAATGAATATACGATTCCAAAAAAGAAAAGCGAGAAGATTTATCTCAATCTTAACCCCTTAATGAGCCACTGTAATGAAATAAACGTGAACATGACGAGAAATAAAGGTTAATTTTATCGAAAACTTAAAAGAGTCATTTAGTAAAAGAGTTTAAAATACTTGTTACTCACAATAAGACGCTAAAACCATTAATTTAGATAGTGTTTAAATCCTTAATACATAAACCTAAAAGCTTTTGATCCTTTTCCTCTCCATTGGTTGACCTAGATGATGTAATTCCCGAGAGCAAAGCCTCAGACAACAGCAAATTTTTAACATTAGTAAGATTAAAATTTAGTACAACTATATAGAATCATAGTACAAAAGCATCCAAAAACCCTTAAACGCTGATTATAAAGTTTTTGAAATTTAAATTAAAACGAAAGTCATAGCTTAAAAGTAGTTATAGTAGCTTAACACGTTCAAGACGGGGCCCGATTTTGGCTACTTATCGTTGGGCCGGCATAGGGCTTACAAGACCTGTTGGTGAACTTCATTTACGGCCGGCATCAGGTGGAAAGGACCTGTTACACCTTTTGACATTAAAATCAAATGAGTCATCCAGTTGAAGACTTTTTTGAATATTCTTTCTTGAAATGTATTGTTATTGAATCACTGCATAACAACATTAGACCCGTTTTTGAAAAAAATATCATTAAAGGAGGTTAAATTAGTAGTAAAATTATAGGATCTTATACACCTGATCCCGGCACTAGTGAATATGATTGCTAGTGATGTCAAATGAATCGACTATATAATTAAAAAAAATCAATTTATTTTTACCTCAAAAACAGTATGCGCTTCATTATAACAGTTATGACAATACGAGGGTGAATCAAAAAGTTCTTGGAATCACTATAAAAATGTAAAATCTATTTTCCAAAATTTGTTTTTCTCTTTGAAAAAAATGTTTTTTCTAACTATCAAAAATCTCAACCACGGCATCCATTGCCGCGTCATAATCTTAAAATTTTGTTAGATATATAATAACAGATATCAATACAATATCGCAACGTCTAATTATTATGCACATCACTAATTAACTGACCTGTCACCAAGGGCCGGCTATCGGGTTATCAGGCATCGGGTCTTTTAGATCCGATATCCGTCCTGCAAGGACAAAATTTCTTTGCAGGCCGTATCAGGTCTTTAAGATCCGATACAATATTTTTCCTTTTATGGGTACTATTTAGTGGCAGAATACCAGTCAGTATATCTGTCACACTCTCACTACAAAAAATCCTAAAGTAAACTACCCCGGCCCATGCGATAGCAATAGAAATCTCGCTCCGGCCCGCGCGAATAGTTCACTTCAGGTGTTTTCGACCCGATGCCGTACTGAACGTGTTAACGACGTTTTAGGTAAGCATTTTATTACTAAATAAAAAAAAATCACAAAATGAAAATAAAAATACTAAATTACTTAGCTAAAAAGTCGCTATGGTATGTGAACGGCCGTCTTGTCCAGTAAATAGTTAAAATTTTCAGATTATATGCTGAACTAAACGAGAAAAAGTGAATTTAAAAATAAATTATAACAGTTTCTGGGTAAAAACTAATATTTATATATAATTAAATGTCGATCGATGTATCTCACAATAATTATTGTAAGTGTCATAATTTTTAAGAAATAACGATTTCCGTGTTTTTTGCCATTTACTCGAATCTCACTTCGTGGGCTTAACGGCTTTCTAGTTAAAGGACGGCAGAATAGTAAACTTTTATTAGGTACTAATTGTATGTGTAGCTATTACTTAAAGTTTAACTGACTTCGTAAAATAATAATACTAAAATAAATGGTTTTGTTGTTTTTTGATTTGGCATTTTTATTTAAAAGAATACGATTAACAGTTGTCTCTGTTAAATGTTGGTAACTTTTTATGCATAATTCACTATTTATTTTTCTACCAAGCCATCGATATCGGTATCGGTATCGGTATCGCCGATACATTACTACAAATATCGGTATCGGTATCGTATCGGCAAAATCATGTATCGTTACATCCCTACTATTAACAATTCTACATATATATGTCACGGCTAAAGGTAGGTGAGAACATATACCAACAAAATGAAGTTAATTTTATTGATTTAATAATCGAAATACACAATGTGATTATTTCAATATCAACATTGCAAATAAGTTGATTGGTCATTTCATAATCTTGTTTCACAATTTACTTACGCAAGGTTTTCAAGGTTCAGTGAAGGCCTTAACACTGGCAATGCTTGGTTATAACTTACTAGCGGTCCGCCCCGGCTTCGCCCGTGGTACATATTTCGCAATAAAAGGTAGCCTATGTTCTTTCTCAGGGTCTAAAGATTATCTGTGCCAAATTTCATCAAAATCGGTCCAGTAGTTTATGCGTGAAAACCATACATACATACATACATACAAACCTTTCCTCTTTATAATATTAGTATAGATAGTTAATTATATTTATCACTATAATATTAGTTTTTATTGTTAGGATGGGAAATTTTGTAACCAGAAGGGTAAGGAAAAAGAAATAGTAGGTACCTGTCCATTATTTATACCTACTTACACTTTTTACACACATTCGAAAATTTATTAGTCACACTGTTTATAAAATAAAATTTGTTCATAACTTAGTTTCGTCAAGTAACTCGTTCCCAATCTTCTTCTGAAGTAATATTAACAACCTTTTTTGATTCATCCCATAACTGCTTAGTCAACAATTCTTCATTGACCAACCAATGATTTATCCATTTCTTACAGAACTTATAATGCTCTGCAGTGACATTTTCCATATGAGGATCCGCTGCTAAGAACGTTATTTCTTTTCCTACATCTTCTTTAGGCTGTCCAATTACATCCACAAATAACTGAGAAACATTTCGAATCAAGCTCGGTATATTATTCAGGATATCTGTCTCACGAACTATGAATGGATCGAAAGTATTTGCGGTGACACCAGTATCTTTTAGTTTATTACCTAATTCAGCTGTAAATAGCGCAACAGCCAGCTTAGAATTCGCTAGAGATTCTATAGAGTTATACCTTCCGATGTCATTCCAATGTTCGAATTCCAAATGTCCGATGTACATTGACGACGCTGAACTGTTAATTATACGACTCGGTGATGAGGACTTCAACAGAGGCAGCAATAGATACGTAAGCAGGAACGCGCCGAAATAATTCACTTGCATTGTCAGGTTGAGTCCATCTTCAGTGAGTCGGTCTGACAGTCCCACCGCGCCTGCATTGTTTATTAAAACGTCTAACCTTTCTTCCGCTTTTATTGTCTCGCTTGCAAAAATCCTCACAGATTTCAATGATGCTAAATCTATTTGCCTATATGTGATAAGTGGGTTCCCTGTCAGTTTTTGGAGGCGATCTCTGGCTTTTATGAGTTTTGTTTTGTTGCGACTCGCGATGATGACCTTAGCTCCTTTATAGGCTAGATTTTTAGCAGCTTCGTAGCCTATTCCTGCACTACCACCGGTAACTATGATGGTTTTACCATCGAGCCGTGATTCGGTGTTACACATTTTCTTATTAATCCATAATACAATAACACAGCACGAAGTCGATCAAGGTACTGTCATTAAACAGGAAGTTAACGCTGTAAATGAACTATAATGCATTTATTATAATTATTATTTTTATGATAAAAAGGTTTCGCGACGTACCATTGTTTCTCGTTTAGTTGGCGGTGCCCATTTAGTGAACAATGAAGTTAAAATTACGAAGTAATTAATGTATGGAATGTCAATATTTTTGTTCTTACTTTGGTTACAGGTAACTACAACCAAAACAAATTTCTATAAGATTTTATCATTGCAGAAGTCAAAAAGTCGTTCAAAATTAATTCGACTACATTAGTGCGAAAGCAGAATTAGCCTGATGAAAATTTATTTATTTCATCCCTTCTCAGCAGCAGCAGTTATAATTATTTCGATGTTATCTATTATGATTTATAGGCTTTAGATTATCCGATTTTATCTACATACGCAACAAATATTTATTAATTTCATTTTTCGTCAGTAGCCTACATCGAATAAGTTTCGAGTTAATTTCGACTTACAATAGTAAAATAGGAAAAGGCGACCTTTGATAAAGCCATTCAATTATAAAATCTGAACATGTTTTATAATTAAAATCTTATTTTTAGTGAGTAATTTGATTTGTTTAAAGTTTTTTTATGGGCCACGGTGCGGTACGTGATTCCGCGACCGCGACCAAGGTCTTCGATTAATTCGTACCTATATCACAGATTAGAGAATAGTTACTTCGTAACCTATATACATATTTTTTATATGTTGTTGTACTTGAGCAATAAAAAAATCCGTATGCAGAACGAATTGCTTTGCAATAATATAGACACAGTTAAGAGTCATTTTGATATTAATTCAAATATTTATAAAATTGCTTTTAGGTACTACAATTATACACCATAAAAATGTAAAAAAAACTGCGTAGAAATAGAATGGAGAGAAAAATATATGTAAATATGTCACTTTAGGTCTTTAATTTTAACATACCACATTTTAAGTTATGATGTTATATTTAAAACAACTATTGCAAAATGCAATTCCATACAGGAAAAATAACATAGGAGAAATTGGACACTATGGTAACCTTAATTGTAACATATCTTAAATGTCACACATATACCGGTAACGTTTTTTCCGCATTCGACCCCGCACGCACACGCACTTGACCGTTCATAAAATTCTTTCAAATTAAAATGCTTTGAATGAAACTACAATATATTTATATGTTTATTAACAATCACACGTTACTTCTGATCAAGTCTACTGCTTTTTCCGCCATTCCTATGATAACTGAGTTTGGATATAAGGAGATTGGTGATGGGAACACACTTGCGTCCATTATTCGAAGTCCTGTTACGTTTTTCACCCTGTAATTACAAAGATTACATCAAATAAATGTATTTAGTTATATAGTAATGAATATGAGTGTGTTAATAACAACACAAAATATAATTATTTGACACTTGTATTAATTAAGGTAGCATCTCTCGAATTTAAGTTTATAATGATCCTTCCATCGGTGGGTCGTTTATTTTATTTTCCTTTTAGTATTGATGATGCCACCAATAGCCTAATAGGAGAGAGTAGGTACTATCACAATATACAGATACAACCAGTAGGGAAACTTCATACAAATGTTCCGAATGGCTCACGCACACAAGCAAGCGTGTTTATGAGAATCGTAAGGGTATTATGACAATTGACAGATAATAATTATAAGAACACCCTTACGATTCTCATAAACACGCTTGCTTGTGTGCGTGAGCCATTCGGAACATTTGTATGAAGTTTCCCTACTGGTTATATCTATATATTGTGGCACTTTAATACTCTTCGAGAATTAACTATTTTTTTATAAACATTGTTACCTAAGCTCATTGTCCACCACAGTACCGCCAGCCGCAGTACCACTAACGTGATGTCCGGTCACAGCTATTTCTCGAATCAAGCATTCTAAGTATTCGTTTGGTGGACTCGCTCTGGGTTTTGGCTTCTCTGCTATTTGAGACTTTATTCTATGTAAAACAAAAAACATTTAACTAATTTACAAAGTTTACAAAAATATTAATAATTATTTATATGTTTAATTACTGAAATGACGGGCTAGTAAGCAATAAAAATTAGACCATGACTGAAATCCCGTAAATTTTAACATACTTTTTCCTCCGTTTCTGCAGGCCGATCTGATCCTGTTTGGAGTATCGCCAGAAGGTCAAGCACCTCTCGAGTCGGGGCCAGTGTATCCTTGCACCTATCTCCTTGAAGGGCTTGGTGGAAATCAGCCTTTCTGCTCTGCGAACAGCTGAAAATTTCGGCAAGCTTCATTTACACTTCTACATTATAAAGTCAGATAAGTTATGACTTAAAAATGGTTGACCCAAATAAAATATAGAAAAAGAAGATAAAGCAGAAACATATGGTAAAATATACATTAAACTTATATTGATGCCAATTGTCATGAGATATAATGCACCAACTCAATATTCCTTATTTAATTTTAGCTTTATAACTTTACTTTCTTTTTTATATGTATTTACTTGTTGCTGAATAAAGTGTATTTATTGGAAGTTCCTTATCGCGCGTTGTGAAAGGGGGCTAGACGGAAAAAATTCAAGAACTACGAAAAGTTGTCACGACACTTTTTGCTAGAGTTGTAAGGCGTGCGCGTGGTTCTCTGTGTGTCTCTCTCTAACTTAACACTTCGTTCCATCCGGATGTCCCTTGACATCGCTCAAGTTTCTTTTCTTATTATTATTCCTATATCGTTAAATAATTCAAGAATTAAACTACTATCCCGAAGCTTCACACATCCATATCCATCAGAATTTTCGTTTTTAAACTTTTAAAATATCACCCGATTCTTACCTTTTACCATGCACTTGACGTCCCAATCCTGTTGCAAGTAGTTCGGATTGACCACCACCGGTATAGTGGTGCTCGTGTCCCGTAGTGTGACACTCCCCCTGCTTTTGGGCTGGGTACAAGCGGCCAGGAACACGAAGCCCTCCTTGCTCGTGTCGTTGTGGAATGGAAACGAGTCGCGGAACACCTTGACCCAAAATTATATATTTTGGAAATTTCTTTTTTAATTCTTTCAGCAGTCATATTTTAACGTTAAGAAATTAGATTTTATCGTCCTTCCACATATTTAAAAAAAATAGGGCAGTGAAAAAAAAAACTCAACCAATTAATTAATTTAACAGGTTCTGACAGCTCTGCTCCGCATAATTAGTTTGAAAAAGACAAGTGGAAAATTTAGGGGGGTATATGCCAAAGCGAAAGACGTTATAAATTTAAAACATAACAAATATACTTAATTAGTGAGAAATTATTGAATAAATCAGGACAATATGAATATACCTGCGGCTTGTAGTTAGAGAGATCGCTTAAAAGACGTTCACTGGTCGAACCCATCGCAAACAGCATTAGGGCAGACGTGTTTTTGTATTCTACACCTGCTACTGGTGGAAACGATAATAATCCTGAAAAGTAATTGAATTAGTGAATTAATTTATTGGATTTTATTTTAAATATTTAATAAACACTAATTCGATTAACCAATTCTAACCATTGCAGAAAAAGAATCGTAAAAAGTTTCTATAGGATTCCTAAACTCTGAAAAATATATGTAGGAATGTGGTCTTATTTAAAATCCGAAGTAAATTCGCGAGAAAAATTATTCAACCAACTTTTAATGGAACTATTAAATCTATTTATTCTTTACCTTCTCCTTTCCAGTAATAATTCCAGGCTGTAGACAAAGTGAAGACCTTCGCCAATGTGACGCTGATTGGTTTCTTGATGCTAACATAAATTGGCACGTTCATATGGTCGTGAAGATTCCTTCCAACGTTGTTGTTCTCTGATACTGGTGGGATTTTTAGTCTATAATTGAATTAGAAAATATGAATATCGAAAACAACAACCTTATCTTACGTTTGCTGTTTTTTGGTAAACCATTCATAGTTACTAAGTAGTTAGAACAGCCATGTTTTCCATGACTCTCCTAATATTCAACACAACTGCATTACCTTATAGATTAAGGTATGCGCTGAGAATACACAGGGGTTTCATTTAATTATGTATTTTCATTCAGAATAGCATTTACTAATGATAATAATGACCTTTTCAATAAATCCCTAGGTCCTATCCCGGATAGCATCAAAATCTGTGGAGTTTTTATAGCACCAGCGCACAGAATTATTTCCTTATCCACAAATATGTTGTTCAGGTATTTGTGGTCTGCTAATAAATAAAGTGAAGATGCGGCGTTGTTCTCAAACCTAACCTGAAAGTAATTTATAATAATTGGATTATAGGGTTTCGATATCACTTAATTACCTAGGTGAACGACTTTTGTTAGATAGTAGCAGGTAATTTTCTGCACGATACGATCTTTCAATATCTTCAGCAGGGTCTTCAGTAGGTATATCTAGTGCCCAGCAAACTTCTTGGACAAAAAGTGGCGTAGTGGGAGAAGTTAGCGTATCAAGTTTTAGTACATTTTTACATGCGCAAGCTTCCCCCACTACGCTAAAATGTGAATAGCACTTGAATATCAAATCAAACTACTACTCCTATCACCTTACATACATTATGACGTGACACATATCTTTTCTAGTCCACCAAAAACTACCTTACCGAAATCGCCTGCGTCTTCAACATTACATGCAAGTTGGGTCTATTCAATGCCGGCTTCAAATACGCATTATACGCCTGATACCGTCGACCATCGCGCACCGCAGCTGTCGCACGCCGAAACAGCGTGTACCTATCAGCCAATCGGGAGGACGCACGCTTGAATATGGACGTAAGCTCGTTATCCTCTACGAGCTTTAGTTGCATTGGTGCCTGGAAATAAATAATATGATAAAATTTTAAGAGGATTTTATTTTTAGAAGTAGTTTTGTTCTACCTATACAGTTTATTTCACCCTTCTTGATGCATGATACAAAATTCGCAATATTGCCTGCAAGTAGGTAGTTTGTAACACATTTGTAATCCGTTGTGGATAATACTATGCAACAAGTAGGTATTTAAACTAGATTATAATATTAACCTACTTACTCTAAATTGCATGTGGATTTTATAGTGTACCTACAACGACACATATATACACAATATTTAAATATTAGGATGTACCTACCTTTGTCTCATCACAGTAACCAGCAGACAAACAAGGCGATTCGTATTCACTCTCAGTAGTTCCGAATGCCTTCATGAAATATGGTTTTAGATCTTTGAAGGTCCATCCTTCGAAGCCAAGGCGCGACCACCGGTTATAATCTTCAGGTAGACCGAACCCATGCAGGAGGAAGTTGATTTGACCAGAGCCACCAAGTCCCTTTCCTCGTGGTAATATTGGAGTCTGAAAATAATACATACATACATTATTTTTATATATGATATCACACGGTTACGATTTTATATATATCATGCACAAAAATATTTTTTTCTTCTATTTTAGTTTTGTGAAAATCCCTAGGTAAATGAGACGGTAAATTGTGAAAAATATAATAAGAAAGCGTCCTTAGAGATACAGAGGAAAAATTGTTTATGTAAAATAATACAATAAAGAAAGTCTGCAAAAGGTATAAATGAACTTATAAGTTACCTGATCCCACATTCCGAAAGACGAATACTTCTGAGGTTTAGCGCGAACTGACCAATCATTTGGTCCCTGTTGTGCCGCGGTAGCCGTTAGAGGTATATTGGTGAAATATCCCATATGACCTCCGGCTTCTATCAGCAGCACCTTCACATTTGGATCCTCTGAAAGCCTGGCCGCTATCACACTACCCGCAGTGCCAGCGCCTACTATAATTGAAATATTGATGCGTCAAATTATGCTCGTTATATTTTCTAAGGGGTTTTATTTTAAATTCAAAACACGGCAAGTACGTCGTTTGAACACTTACCCACAATATAATCATAACGTTTATCAGGTTTTGTAATTATACTAGTATTATAATTAACATACTTTTGGTACACTGCGTAAGAAATAATAGCTACCGTTAACGCACCAATATACGAATAGAGAGACATTATTGCCACAAGTTACTTTTGCTACAATCGTGTAATATTGACTGTTCATGATTCTTAATTCAGTCAGTGGCTTTGTTCTAATTGGATTGACCAGGGGTGAATAAACTTTTACCCCGCGTGAAAAGTGATACGATCTGTTATGCAAAATCAATGTGTGATAATGCGATCTACCTTAACTTTGCAGAACTAATCCAAGTATTAGATTCTAATACCTATGTAGGTAAGTGTATAGTTTTGCACAAAATTACATTTTCAATTGGCAGATGGAAAGGAGCGTTGATAATCATCACAGAAACCTTTCGAAAAGTAGACCAAGCTGAAGGGAAGAAATTGTTTTCAGGTCCATGGAAATAAAAAGGATACCTACACTTTAAGCTTCAAGAGAATATTATAACAATGATGTTTATTTATTATATATGTACATAGATGCTTAAAATTTAAATTAAGGCTCTAGGTTTTAATTCGGGCAACAACACATACTTAATCTAATTTATAGTTTCCAAAAGCAAACATGAGGTATAATAATAAGAACTAAAAAAAGTTCTAATTTTCTCGTAAAATCTCAGCGAAATGTTTGCAACCCCTGAATGAAAACTTAAGAGGATTACGGTCTAGGCAGCGGAAATCAATAGGTTTATAATGATGCAATATATGACATGTTTTACTTTGATTGGAGACGACCTAGTTCCATCAGCATTCAATTATGTTATGTAATTTTTAGGTAAATCATGGAACAATTGATGAACGATAATATTTAATATCTAACATAAATATAATATAATGAACATTTGTCATGTTTATTCACTCTCTGGTAGAATCTTAATATATCTTAATACATACTATTATAAAGGCGAAAGTTTGTATGGATGTTTGTTACTCTTTCACGTAAAAACTACTGAACCGATTACAATGAAATTTAGCACACATATAGAGGGTAACTTGGATTAACACATAGGATAGGTTTTATCCCGGAAATCCCACGGGAACGGTAACTATGCGGGTTTTCCTTTGAAAACGCGGGCGAAGCCGCGGGCGGATATCTAGTCCTCTATATTAGGATTAGTGTCCTCTATAGTAGGATAAGTCCCTAAAAGTATGGATGCAAGGTCTTGATTATACTCAGACTGAAGAGATCTTGAAACTGGAAGTATAGAGCACTATCTAAATTACTCACACACACACCCACACATGCACCCACACACACACCCACACACAAACACACATATACACATACACATGCATGTTTAAGAGTGAGATTTATTTAATTTATATTGTATAATTATTAAAAATTTGTTTTTTTTTTTGCAAAATTTTTACACATCTGGAAGAAACTTGTTCCCACGACACAGGGAATCCTAGTGTGGGAGCAAGGGTTCTTATATTGTATGTATCATATTATTTTGGATAATAAAATTATTGAATTAATTATTGAATTGTTTCATTAAAATATTTTAAAACAATTTGTTGGTTTTATTCCATAACCTATTTCCCCAATAATCAATATCTATTGTAAAATTTTTTGTTCGTTGTCACGATATACAAGGTGAAATGTGAAGACACTACAGTAGCTTATGCTTGCAGCAGGTCGACATAAAACAATTTATAAATCTGGGTCAATGCTAAAACTAAGATAGTAAAACTAGGATTTCAATAAAATAAAACAACATTTTCTGTACAAACATGGTATAATCTTGGCATACAACTTTCAATGATTTATGTTAACAACTATTTCAATATTTATGAAGATAATATGAAACACATCATAGAAACGGTCCAATTATTTTAGGGTATAATGTTGAAAAACGAATGTTTTAACACTTTAGAAATGAATTTGTAATTTTCAACATGAATATTATTAAAATAATAAGCTTCTCCTTTAATTTATTGTTTACAAAAATCCAATAATTTTACTCAAATCACAAAACTCTCTTGCATCACATGATGTCAAAAATCTCTTGTGCAATATATTCAAAGATGTTTTGGACCTTTTTCTCTTATAATTCTACTTCTCCGCCTTCTTCAATCATTTCTCCAGTAGCGGGCACCATGACGGGTGCCTCGATGACCTGCTTCCGACCTTTAGCGTCCACCACCTCAATGGTTTCAGGCTCGACTTCCATTTCTGTCTCCTCTTGCATCAATCTCTGTTTAAGACCAGCTGCGGGTGATCTGGAAGACAATTTTATATTAAAAAATGTCTAATTACCTTGAGCATAATGTCTTGCTTAGTGAAGTTGGAGTACTTAAATTTTTGTGAGCTTGGTATATGTTATGATTAATGGCTTTTATGGACAACAAACATTTAAAAACTGCTAATGTAGATTTGTGTGTGCATTGCACATAAACCAATTAAAAATTCTATACTTGTGATTGTGACTAATAATGTAGTGATATAATTGAAAACCTTCAAATTTCAATGGTATACATAGAGTTCGATAGAAAAATCATATGTGTTTCGCTAATTAGTAATCCATTCTCTCAAAAAAATGTAACTTTTCAAAATACCTGATAAGAGATATATCCCTCTGTACTTCCCGGACGTCCCTCTGCCACTCCACTTCCCTTCCTTTCCTTAATCTCTGCATTATGTAGTTGTTAGAACGTCGCTGGCGTATCTCTTCTACCTTCTTCATAGCTTCTATGGTCTTGGTCCATAATTCTCTGTTGTACTTAAGCGGTACGTGACGACGCTTTTCAAACTCAAACGATGGGTCAATAGCCAATTCCTTGCCAGCTGTCTTACGATACGCTTTGGTCCATTTGGTTTTACGCGGGTTCTTCTTCTTTTTGAATGCTGCATGGCATTTTGATCGACAAAATCTGAAAATCTAACCAAAAAGTTTGTACAAGGTTGCAATAGGAAAATAATTGAAAATGTCTAAAAATTATATTTACCTTGCAGTCATTTCTCACAAATTGTATGCCGTGTCCAGGATATATCCTGGACGAGCAGAAATAACATGTTTCAATACGCATTTTTACACGTGCTGTATTGTTGTTTTGACAGCACGTCAATAAAAGAACAAGTATGGCTGGACATTTGACTTAAAACGGTATTGTTACCAGTTATCACATTTTTCTAAAAAATAAATAAAAGATTTGCATTGTTATATTATTTGCTTTATTTTAAATAATCTAATGCATGTGTTCACTTGTATCAAATAGTGTCGTAACAATTAATTTCAATGCATGCAAAGTTAAGAAATTATCTTTGTCTGCCATCTAGTGGCGAAGTTTAGTATCTAATACATTTATATTAGTTCGTCTATTCACCAATAGATGTCGCTAGAAACATAATTTGATTGTAAAATCTAAAATTATGATCACCGATTCAGAGTCAATGAGTCGGTATGAGTAGTAAAACAAGTTGCTTAGCCGGTATATCACAAAGTGAATAGGCAATACTTTTCAGTTGACTGCCCGATTTATAGCTTTCCTAAAAATACCGGCGTGTTTACTGCGTCGGTTGTATGTTAAACGTCTAATTACTTGTAAGTACCGTCGATATTGTATGGCTTAAACATACCGTTACTGATGATTTTGTTGCCATATAAATATAATTGTTTACTGTACTAGAAATTGTGTTTAACATATTAATCTATTTTATTCAGTTTGCAAAATTTTGCGTAGATAATTTTATAAAGACCTACTGAAAAGTTATTGATGATGTTATTATAAGTATTCCAATATTCCAATAAGATATTATGAAAATAAAATTTGATATAAATTAAGAATATTATAATATTACATAATATTAATTTCCATATCAAGTAATTCGAGTACCTAAATTACACAACGTTAACATTAATTGGCTGTGGTCAGGTCATCTTGGGTGGTAATGAGCCGTGGATGTGATACGAATCGCAATGTCTTAATTATCCCCTCGGCTTCTCTTAAATAGATAATAATATGGATAATAAAACGACACAGGAATCTTTATTGTGTGTTTAAGTTTGATAGTTTTTAAATAGGCGTACGTGGTATTTGATTGCCAAGGTCATGATCATTTTATAAGGTTACCAAAAACATTACAATAATAATTTGGAAAATCCAAAAGTGCACGCCTCAAAATTTTTTTTTAA
>CAJQZN010019118.1:0-12433 GCA_907164685.1 Colias eurytheme | reverse complement strand
TGTGGATGGTAGTTACTAGTTACGTAGTTTTTAAAGGGAATAATCCTGTTACATCGCTGTTATTTGGAAGATGAAACGAAAAAGTGACAATAAAAAGAGTCACATAAATTAATAAGATTATTTTCATATGTTAGAAATTGATATAATTTATTTAAATCAAAGCTGGTGCATAATTATTATTAACAGTTGAATCTTCTTATATATAAAATTCTCGTGTCACAATGTTAGTCTGCACACTCCTCCGAAACGGGTGGACCGATTCTCATGAAATTTTCTGTGTATATCGGGTAAGTCTGAGAATCGGCCAACATCTATTTTTCATATGTACCACGGGCGAAGCCGGGGCGGACCGCTAGTTAAAAGTATAATATCATTAGTTGAATAAATACGTCATGAGATGGGAAGCTTACAAGATAGATATAGCATTTTTTATATACTTACAATGCCTCTCCCGCCTTTTTTAACATGTCCCCAACGAAACTTAGGTGACGCTTCGTTGGATCCAATAAGAGCTGTTAACACCACCACTAACATTACGAATAAAGCTGTTAGTTTCATGATTATTATTTTTTTCTATTTTTTTTGGTAAACCCAATTACTGTTTCGGATGTCGAATGATGCTCAATAACACTTACTGTAGTATTTAAGCAACACTCATATCAATTAGGCATTTTAGGTTTCTCCAGTCATTAAAATTATATTAGTTTTTTAGTTACTTATATTTATGCTATGTTTAATATTAAAATCTTTGGGATTTCTTCTAAAAGCATTTCTGGTAGGGTATAGATTATTATTATAGGGTAGGTACAGATTATAGGACATATAATTACAGATTATAAATAAAACGGAAAAAAAACAAATTAACAAAATTAATACGAAAAGATTTCTTTATAGAAAAAAGCCAATAAAATGAAACACTATGATTGGTGCGGAATGCAATATTCGGATCATTACATTTTTATGTGGATGGATTATGGATTCACAACAAAAAAAATAAAATAAACGTAGGTACAATAAATTTTCGCATAAACTGTTAAAATAGTTTCATTCAATATGAACATATAGTTAATAATAAATTCAGTTGAAAATGCATTGGAAACATGACAATAAAATCTGAAACAATTTAAAAACTCGTGCGTGTTTTCTGTTATTAAATACACTTCCTAGTATTTAAATTTAAAGAATTTCAGTTACACTTTATATCGAATATCTTTTGAACTTTTAATATTTAAAATATTAACTGATTGCTTTCCGATCATTGTCATTTAAAGCATTGTTTGTCGCTGAAGTGATGAAAATACTGGGTACAAATTTTTACACAACCTAGCAGTGAATTTTATTTTTCAATTCGTTATTTGTATGTTTGTATTTATTATCTAGCCTCGGATTTACACTTCATATACCTACACTGCTGATAAAAAATAAAACCCTTCACTACAATAGTTGCAAAGGCACGTGACCCTTATAATTTTAATCTATAAATTACTTCATATTCAGTCAGAACCATGACAATAGATTCAATAATATGTTTGGAGTGAGATGAATACGAAGTTTTTGAAGTGAAACTTCTTTAGACGCGTTGAGAGTAAAATTTCGAGGTCGCGTCATGACAATACCGTCACGCCATAGAAAAAGGCAACAATTTTGTGATCTTTGGATCTTGCCAAAGAAGTTTCACTCTTGACACGTGTGCTCGGTACACACGCTCTTTTTTCTATGGGTGTACTAATAAGTTCAAATGGTACTACCTAGATGCGAGAATCTTGAGATGGCTATTAAATTAATCTTGATTGAAGAGGGTTAGCGAAAAAATACGCTTAAAATACGTATCTCTATGCGCCTTACACTAATCTTTTAGCAATATCTTAGAATGACAAATAAGCTTCATTTAGAAGGCAAGCATGTAAGAATTAATTAAAAGACCTTTTTTATCAAACATCTAATTCTTATCATTAACTAGCGGTCTGCCCCTGCTTCGCCCGTAGTACATATTTACGTTTTCTCTCCATAAGAACCATCCTAGTAGTAGTTCAAGGAATATAATAAAAAAATATCGAAATCGGTCCACCCGTTCACACGTGATGTCGTGACCAAGGAAAACGGGTTTCATTTTTATATATACATAATATATAGACTAAAATTAAATTATAAAAAGCATGTAAATAATAAATTATCAACAATTATAAATGCAAAATATAATTAAATATCTAAATACAAACAATTAATTAGCCATAATTGCATTGATTATAATTTGGGTATTTTCGAATATTTGAACAGTAAGTTATTAACTGCTTTTTAACGAGCGATGAGAATCCCAAACTCATTACACGAATATCAAATGCCTTTAAATACTTATTTTATCTTCTCAAATGTATCATTCTGAAAATAGTAATCACAGTGATATCAACTTTTATTAAATTATTTATCATATAAAGCATTAACAACTCTATATAAATATGAAAGTAATCAATTTATTTGCCGTATTGATGGTGGTGTTAACAGCTCTTATGGGATACAGTGAAGCGGCTCCAGGAATAAATTGGAAAGCTATTCAAAAAGGGGGCAAATATCTCGTAAGTAAAACTTTCGGTGCCTATTTTAACATACCTGCAGTTGCACATGCTAAAAGAGGCATCGGAAGAGCTTTGCTGCGTTTTAAAGACAGTGTGAAACGTGGCATGTCTACGTTCAAGATCAACCCCCCAGACTGGGAAAAGCTCGCCCAAAACCGAACATCTTGGCGTAGTCTTGTTCATGAGGGTTGTAAGGCACACGATCGCAGTTGGTTCGATGCTCTGCGTGATCGTCGGACTAGATTAAATAATTTATCACCAGTCACATCATCAACATATAAGTGCAGGAGTTGTGGGCGCTCTTGTCGCTCCAGAATCGGGCTCTTCAGCCATGAACGACGCTGCCCTAAATTATAACAATAAAATAACTCATATTACAATTAATTAAATTAACTTAAATATGTACTAAATTGCTGCATTAATAGAATTTTAACTTCGTAATTAAAATGTAACTGCATATAGAATCTACCATAGATTTAATAGGCCAACGACGATGTATAATGTATTCATATAAATCGATATATGAACTTGTCAAAATATCCCTTAACTTCTACAAATAAAACAAGGTAAATCGGTCCAGTAATTCCCGACTTTTATAGAGACAAATAAAAAGTAATTGTTTTTATAAACATAGATTTTCGTTTAAATCGACGTGAATCGGCGTTATGACTCAATGGTTTGACGTGTATATAATTACCTATTATAAAGCTGAAAAGTTTGTTTGTTTGAACGCGCTAATCTCAGGAACTACTGGTCCGATTTGAAATTCTTTCGGTGTTAGATCGAGGATATAGGCTATAATATATCGTCATGCTAAGACCATCAGGAGCGGAAAACCGCGGGGCACAGCTAGTCTGAGATAAAGAGAGGTCTATAAATCAACCAATTACCAAGTAACAAGATAGTTTATTCAATGGTGAAGGTACATTAATGCCCGCGATGCTCATCTAAAAGCCCTTGTGTTTTGTAACGGACCATTAATTCTTTAAGTTAGTGTTCAATGCTAATTTTATGGCTTTACAGTATTAGTTCATTAGTGCTTTTTACTAGTTCTTGCTTACAAGCATAGGAGTTTTGTTGGGAGTTCAAAATACGCAATGGCTGTGTCGCTAGAATTTTAAATGGTATTTTGTAAAGTTCAAATTATCATAATACGTTCTTTAGTTATTTGTAAATAGAGGCTTCCGAGCTTATAATGATATGATTAATAAATAATTAGTATGTATTTTAATAATATAATTGAGTTGTTCAAATTTCAATAAAGCTAATATATTATGCTCTTATTGAGTAGTTCGGAAGTCAGGGTATATTAGTATTTGCAAGTTGCTTGCTAAGTTTCTAAACTAGTAAAAATACTTTCGAAATAATTAAATACATATTATAACTTGAAAAATATACTTACTTTGTGTTGCTTTGGTGACAAAGGCAAGAGCTTAATTCCCAAATGCTATTGTTGTAGATTAAAATATAATATACTAGCTTTCCGCCCGCGGCTTAACCCGCGTTTTCAAAGAAAAACCCGTTCCCGTTGGATTTCCGGGATAAAACCTATCCTATGTCCTTTCTCGAGTATCAATATATCTCTTTACCAAATTTCATGCAAATTGGTTCAGTAGTTAAGGCGTGATTGAGTAATAGACAGACAGACAGAGATACTTTCGCATTTATAATATTAAGTATGGATTTTCGAGCTTTCAGTAAAAACAATCATAGGAATAGAACAGCAGCTGTAATGTGCAATGTCGCAAGGGAACATTCGAATTTAACATGTAAATTATGTATTGTACCAAATTAATAATAGTATTAGGGCCGATTTTTCAATGCTTGGATAAAACTTATTCGTCGAATAATGTATAAAACTACCATTTTAAACAGGTATTCTAATTGCCCGTATTTGACAGTTTACGTGACATTTTAATATTATCGTGTAATACTTTATTGGACGGATAAGTTTTATCCAAGCAGTTTATTTTATGAGTTTGGACAAAAGTATATGAACTTTAAGTAAGCTTTGAGCTGAAAGTTCGTACACTAAATTATATTTTACGGACAAAAGACAATTCTTTTTAATTACTTTCATATTACTTCTTAATATCTTCTTTATCACTGGGCCTGAGTTTTTCAGGCTAGTCATACAAGTAATATCAAAATATATTTTTTTAGTAGGGATGTAACGATACCGATACCGATACCGATATATCGGCCGATATAATCGGCAAGCCGATATATCGGTATCGCCGATAATAAAACAACCGATACCGATATCTAACAATTCAAAAAACCGCGCCCAATGAACGATGCGGGAGGCCGCCCGTGCATGCGCACTTTGTTTTTGAAAAAACTCTACCAATAGTAAACTTTTATTAGGTACTGATTGTATCTGTATGTGTATTACTTAAAGTTTAACTGACTTTGTAAAATAATAATACTAAAATAAATGGTTTTGTTGTTTTTTGATTTGGAATTTTTATTTAAAAGAATACGATTAACAGTTGAGTCTCTGTTAAATGTTGGTAACTTTTTATGCATAATTCACTATTTATTTTTCTACCAAGCCATCGATATCGGTATCGGTATCGGTATCGCCGATACATTACTACAAATATCGGTATCGGTATCGTATCGGCAAAATCATGTATCGTTACATCCCTATTTTTTAGTAAAGAAGCATTGCGCCTATAGATTTACATTTACGGATTTTTTATTTATTATTTATTTTCTAATATATCTTCCGCAAGCTTTAAAGTGTGGAAGGGTGCAATAAACATCTACACCTTCAACATAAAAAGTTAACCTTTACACCAGAAGTAGTAAAATCACAAGAGAAAGCACATAAAACATGGACGCATGCAAACCACATGTGTACGGTGGCACACGTTTTTCGAATACAAAAATAATACACGCGATAATCGTCAATTATGCCTAGGGAATAAGGGTTGGTTTGGCTTGTACAATTTATGCAGAAAATAGGATAGTAGCGCATAGTAACAGTTCATCTGCGATCAGCCAAATGTAGGGCAGGTTGTTGACCCCGTGTATGTTATCAATTAAAGATCACACTTGGCACTATGATATTAGATTAGGTTATTATTTTCGTATTTTGATATTATTATTGTATGTACTTAGACGTTTTTATTTAATTAAGTCACTGTACCTTATCTATTTCTATTTAACACTTTAAAAAGTGTGTCTTACATAGGTAAATAAAGATTAAATACTTTTATATAAATAATCATATGCGCAATATGTATTGTACTTTTTAAAGTATCATTTTCATCTCTAAAAACACTGATCCTGAAAAAGGAAAGTAACTTTAAAAAATGTTTCAAATTTCTTAAAAAATCTAATAAATAAGCAAAACATTCATAATAAAAGTAAATGAAAAAATAAAAAGTATTTTGCCTTTGGAGGTGCTGGGATTTGAACCCAGGACTTTCAGCATGCGAAGCAGACACTCTACCACTGAGTTACACCCCCGGTGTCCAATTGTTCGAAATTACTGTACTTAATCTAGTGCAAGCATGAGTCAATACTTTACTACTTAGGTATAATATACAGGTAATTTGTTTGCACCCGCTTATCTCAGGAACTACAGATTTAAATAAATCTTTCACAGCTGAAAATTTAAACAATTCCTGAATAGGATAAGCAATCATTGTACTAACTACTACGGTTGAAGCCAGGGCAGATCGCTAGTCTTCTATATACGTGAACCATCTTTGTATCCCTTTTTATTAATTTGGCAGACTTAGTAGGAGTGCAGATTTGACACACCCCTATACATATTTCATTTACGTGTGTGTGTCAAATCCTCTTCATTTGTTTATAATAATGGTCGAATCGATCACAGTAAACATTCTGTTATAATATGTTCAAAGTATATCTACGAGTATTTAACTACCTCTAAAAAAGTATCATTTATAATAAGTACAGATTTATTTACTTATTATATAAATGTATTTATTTACTACTAGCGGTCCGCCCCGGTTTCGCCCGTGGTACATGTTTACGTTTTCTCTACTTATGAACCATCCTCGTACTTCAAGGAATATAATAAAAAAAGAATTATCGAAATCGGTTCAGCCGTTCTCGAGTTATGCCCTTACCAACACATTTTGCGATTCATCTATACTAATATTATAAAGAGGAAAAGTTTGTAAGTATGTATGTATGTATGTATGGTTTTCACGCAAAAACTACTGGACCGATTTCAAAAATTCTTTCACCATTAGAAAGCTGCATCTTTACTGAGCAACATAGGCTATATTGCATTTTCAAAAAAATTAGAGATCCTTACCAAAAATGCAATAATGTAACCCAAGGTGTAAAAAAATCCTCAATAAAACTTCTGTCATCGCGTGCGCTGCGGAATCTATTGAAGATAGAACAAAAAAATGTTCCACGGTATTATAGAATGGATCAATATCTACAAGAAAGTCCGCGATACCATATGTCCATCTTCAGTAGTTATGTTACTACAACAACTTTTTTACGTTTTCAAAGTAAATAGAAGTACCGACAGTAATCAAACCATGTTATCCATACACATATATTAATCCTTATCCCATTAAATGATGTTTTATTATAGACTGTTTCAATACCAGCAAAATACTTTTTAAATGAAAAGAATTGGATATTCCATTCAAAAGATATAACGAATTTTTAAAAGTGTCAATCTACAGAAAATAGTAGGTATACTGTTCGAGCAGGCCGTAGTGCGGGGGTCACGGAGGAATTCTACCAATATGCGTCTTGACGGAACACAGTGGGGTTTTGGTCGGTAGGAATCCGACATATCACATAACCCACGGCCCCTCCCCCGGAGGCCGTGGGTATCTAATATCTATAAAAGATTTCCCCACTAAAAAAAAAAAAAAGGCCGTAGTGCGGGACGGGGTAAAGGTGATTTTCATGTGATTAAAAATTAAACCTATAGTCCGACCTATAGTAGACTTTTCACTGTAACGATATCGCTATGCGGGTGAAACCGCAGGGCATTGCTAGTAATATTATAAATGCGAAAGTAACTCTGTCTGTCTGTTACTCAATCACGCCTTAACTACTGAACCAATTTGCATGCAATTTGGTATGAAGATATTTTGATACCTGAGAAAGGACATAGGATAGGTTTTATCCCGGAAATCCTACGGGAACGGGTTTTTCTTTGAAAACGCGGGCGAAGCCGCGGGCTGAAAGCTAGTCTTCTATAATATAAAAATGAATCCCAAAATGTGTTGGTAAGCGCATAACTTGAGAACGGCTGAAGCGATTTCGATAATTCTTTTTTTATTATATTCCTTGAAGTACGAGGATGGTTCTTATGTAGAGAAAACGTAAATATGTACCACGGGCGAAGCCGGGGCGGACCGCTAGTTTTTATATATAAGATTACATCTAAATTCTAATCTGTGCTAATATTACCTCTAGAATATAATCACACGGTATCCATTAAAGCGATGAGACACGGTAACATTAATTTGGGCACAAATTAAACAAAAAAAAGGAACTAGAGAAAGATAAATTCGATCTTACTAACAATATTAAGACAATAGAGCGGCGCTTAGACACATTGGACAAGGCCTCGAGGAGTTGTAACGTGGAGATTCAATGTGTACCCCAAAAGAAAGAAGAAAACTTACCTTCACTCGTCAAAAAAATCTGTGATACAGTTGGGTTTCAAATTCAAGAAAATAATATTTACTCGGTCAGAAGAGTGGCCAAACTTAATCCGACTTCACCGCGTCCTAGAAGTATAATCCTAACATTACAAAGTGAGCGCGACCGAGATATGCTGTTGTCTGCTTATAAGAGGTTCAATAAAGGAAAGAACATATGTGATACTCTTAATTCAAACCATCTAATGATCCCAGGAGAAAAGCATCGTATCTTCTTGTCTGAGCACTCATCTCCAACGTGTAAAATGTTGCATGCGGAGGCCAGAAAGCTCTCAAAACAATTTACATATAAATACGTCTGGGTTCGTAATGATAAAGTTTATATGAGGAAGGATGACAATGCAATAGCGATATACATTAAAGATTCCAGCAGTTTTGATAAGCTAAATAAGACGACAACTTAATTTAATAGCAAACGGTACATACTTAGCACATAGGTAAATTTACACTCTAAATTATGGATATTTTCTACCAAAATGTTAATAGAATTCGATCAAAAACTAATGAAATATATATGAACATACTTAACTCGAATTTTGATATAATATGTCTCACTGAAACCAATTTAAATGATAGCGTTTTTGATAGTGAACTTGTAGATAGTAGATACAGTGTATACCGAAGGGATCGTCAATCCTCTTGCTCGGTTAAAAGGGATGGGGGAGGAGTGCTTGTTGCTATTAATAAAAATATTAACGTCAGTAGACTTTACTCATGGGAAACTAAGTTTGAGGACATTTGGTTTAAAATAGAATATAATAGAACATTAAAATTAAAATTTTATTTATGTGTCTGTTACCTTCCCCCACACCTTACTTGTGAGGACTTGAGTGCGTTTTACGACCATATTCAATTAATAACGCTAAATAAAATAAATAACGATCACGTTTTGGTTATAGGAGATTTTAATACTCCTAGTCTTACCTGGTCCCACTCACCTAGTCCATCCCACATCTTAACACCTTCTTTGCCTACTGACCTGAAATCGAAATTGCTAACTGAACACATCTCTCTCTGCAATATGAACCAGTTCAATCATGTTCTTAATAAATCAGATCGACTGCTTGATCTAGTACTAGGAACATTCGACGCCGTAAGTGTCACAGAAACTAACCCCATATCTCGTCTGGATCTATATCATCCACCCTTATGCATAAAATTAAATGTTGACCAGCAACGTCCTAAGAGACTCAAGCGATCAATAACGAAACGACTGAACTATAATAAATGTGACTACCAGAAAATAAAATCTCACCTTGACCAAATAGACTGGGTTGCAGAATTATCAAAATCAGTGAATGTTGATGTAGCATTGGAAAATTTTTATAACACTTTGCTTGAGGTAATTAAAAAGTATACCCCCCTTACTTCTATCTCCAAAAGTAATCATCCCGTATGGTTTTCTCCTGCTCTCATAAACTGCCTTAGAGAAAAGTATAAGTACCACAAACTATTTAAAAAATACGCCAATCCGCGCGATTACGATACTTTTACCTTACTGCGGACGAGAGCTAAATCTCTAATGAAAACTTGCTACACTACCTTCATTACATCCATAGAAAATGAGATTGGTTCTAATATAAAAGCCTTCTGGAGGTTTGTGAATTCAAAGAAAGGCACTACTACGTACCCTAACATCATGAAATTCCAGGATCTGATGGCATCTGGCAGTCAAGAAATTTGTGATCTTCTGGCCAAGTATTTTAGCTCTGTTTACGAGAAGTCGGAGACAAATATCGATAAAAATTTAGGTACCAGTTTTACTACAGATTGTCTTCAGGAGATCACACTGACAGATAACGAAGTCAGATTAAAATTGAAGCAGTTAGATCCTAACAAAAGCATGGGCCCAGATGGCATTCCTGCAAAACTATTTAAAACTTGTGCAGGGGAACTCTGTAAACCTCTCCAAATAATATACAACATGTCGTTAAGAACTGGAATTTTCCCTAATGAATGGAAAAAAGCGCATGTGGTTCCTATACATAAGTCGGGTGATCGCTCTGACTGTACAAATTACCGACCTATCAGTCTTTTATCGACAACAGCTAAGGTATTTGAATCACTTGTCTACGACCAAATCTATAGCCATATAAAATCTCTTATTTCCGATAATCAACACGGATTTGTCAGGGGGAGATCGACCATCAGTAATCTCCTTATATTCAAAAACTTTCTATGCTCCTCATTTGCTAAACGCGGTCAAGTCGACTGCATCTATACCGACTTTAAAAAGGCATTTGATAAGGTTCATCACGAGGTTCTTTGCAACAAAATATCTTCATTTGGCATACATGGAAACCTTTTTCGCTGGATAAAGTCGTACTTAACGAAACGAAGTCAGATAGTTGTGATTGGTGGTCATAAATCCTCACCTTTTATTGCCTATTCTGGAGTACCGCAAGGTTCTCATTTAGGTCCCTTATTTTTCATAATGTTTATTAACGACCTTGCTCAAACCCTCAAATGTCCTTGCTTACTTTATGCAGATGACCTAAAGATTTTTAACACTATTCTATCTAAAAATGACAGTCATAAACTACAAATGGACCTCAATACTTTACTGGAATGGTGCAAGAACAATAGAATGTTTCTCAACCTTGATAAATGTTTTAGTATATCTTTCACCAATAAAAGTAAAAATATTATCAATTTTCAATACAAATTAAATGACCATGTTTTAGAAAATAAATGCGTTGCTAAAGATTTAGGTATACTTTTTGACCAAAAACTTTCATTCCGTGACCACTATGACCAGATGATTGGAAAAGCGCTCCGTATATTGGGTTTTATTTCTAGATTTTCAAAGGAATTCCTCAGACCATCTACATTTCTTTACCTTTATAATACTCTGGTACGCACGAATCTGGAATATGGGTCAATCATTTGGTCACCTTACTACCAGATTCATAATGACCGTATCGAGAGAGTACAGAAAAAAGCACTTCGATTGGTAAACTACAGATTCAACGCAGGAGACAAAATATCCTATGAAGATAAATTGGAGATGTTTAATGTCACGAAACTTTCAACGCGCCGACAGTACCAGGATCTTTTATTTCTTCATCATATCATACACTTTCATATTGACTGTCCAACTCTGCTCTCACTTCTTAATTTTAACATAAAACCTAATCCCAGACACCCTTCTCTCTTCTGCATAAATGTTTTAAAAAATAATACTTCTTTCTATAATCCCATGGTCCGTATGTGTCGCTTGTATAATGATTTGACTTCGCGTAAGCCAAACACAGAACTTGACGTATTTGATCCAAAACTGGGTAAATTTAAAAATCAGGTCAAAACCGTGCTCAAGTCTAATCTACAAGTTCTATGATATTTTAATCTTTAACTTCCATAGTTCTGAGATACTTTAATGTTTATTGGACATAATTCATTATTATACTGTGATGAAATGTAATGAATTGTATTTTATGTGATTGAATGTAATGTAGGTATTTATTGATTTTACTGTATTTTATGTGATTTAATGTATTGTAGCTATATTGATATATTTATCTGTACTATAATTTAGATCCAATTTACTTTTTGACATGTATTTAAAAACAAAAAAATTACTTGATCTATGAATTGTTTGAATTGTTTGAATGAATTGTTGATAATTTAATCTTTGACTGCCATAGTTTCTTAGATACTTTACTAATTGTTAGACATAATTTATTGTTATACTGTGATGGAATGTAACGAATTGTATTTTATGTGATTGAATGTTATGTAGGTATTTATTGATTTAACTATATTTTAAGTGATTTAGTGTTCTGTACTTAGCTATATTGATGTGATATATTTTATCTGTAGGTACTATGATTAATTAGATTCAACTTATTTTATGACATGTATTTTTGGAAATTATTTTACTTGATCTATGAATTGTGCTAATTAATGTAATTTTTAATAATTTTTTTTCCCTCAACTATGCTGTGTGCATACAATTAATTGGTTGGCATTTCACCGCAACATGTAATTAAATTTGTGTTTATCGAGGCAAAATTGTCAGCTGTGGTGTGCACCTTATTAAATAAATAAATAAATAAATCGTAGGGTCCGCAAACACAACTTTCATATATTGCATTGCTATTGTTGGGATAATTAAGTTTAAGAGTGGTAGCTGGCGCCAGCGCTTTCTAACATCGCTCGTTTATGTACAGTTGTGAACAGAAGTGA
>CAJQZN010019112.1:0-15717 GCA_907164685.1 Colias eurytheme | reverse complement strand
AATGTACAGTTTTGACTTTCCTACGATTTTATTATATGTATAGATTTATACAAACACATTTGAAAAATGTGAAGTTGAAAAATGCATAATATATCACTTTTATTTAAGAAATCGGTTTACTTTTAATTACTCCTGCATTCTAAACCTTAACTCCTTATGAAATATGTACACATCCGCTTTTCTTAAAGGCAATAAATGCCATAGTAGTCATAGCTATCCCATCTTATCTCATACCCATCTATTCACTGGCTAATGAGTAACCTTGTAGAACCATTACCCCAATAATTTATTACGCACTATAAAAACCCCATCCTTTCCGCATATAAATCATCGCATACATGCGACGTGATACAAAAAATGGCATTAATACATCATAATTCAACTAACAATGGTGTCTTTGAGGCATAAAACTTGGAAAATGGCCGGCTGTCGGTGTTCCGTCAATAATTGGTAATGGATGACGTCATGATGTCGAACGTGATGGATTGACTCGCTTCTTGACGGATTAAAAAAATAGATTCGATTAGGTATTAAATGGCGTGGCGATTCTGCTTTGTTAATCTTTGCCCGATTGTTTTCGAATTGCCGGCGTTGTGAACAAACGTGGATCAAACTGAAACTCATCGTCACATATTTATTTTTTCAAGTAGATTTATTTTAGACGTGCTTTTTTTACTTTTACTTTTGTTTTAAATTAGTTTTTACTAGTTAGAAAGTGTAAATATACCTTGGATGTGCTGCTAAACTAATTACATTTGTTACCTATATTTTTGGTATATTCTTATTTATAAATGTGCAGCTATGCGTTTATTGTAATCTATGATAGATACAAATTTCACTGCACGTTTTAATGCTATTATCAAACAACATTATGTTACACTTTCTAATAGAGCCATCATCCCAAACTTTCCCATCAAATTATTTTCCAAACCTTTCAAAACGACATAAAACAATCACCTTTCAAGACGCTACAATAAATGATTGTCTAAAAACACCCATTGTTGTTGCTGACGTAATTTTTTGCCGCCCGTAACCTAATCAATCATAGCTGAAACATGTCTGCAAGAATTAAAACGTCACGTAGAATTATATATGTATTTAATTATTCAAACCCCGTAATTAGATAATACATTTCATATTTTAAAAGGTTCGTTTGAAAACAAGAGTACATGTTAAAATTTTAATTATTTTACGAGAATAAATTAATTGATAAACTTTCTGTAGAAAAGAAACTAAAGCACTGTTAATTAAATAAGCCATATTATAATTTTATTTGTATAAAAGAGAATTATTTATTAATTGTTGCAAGGTCCTCTTTATTATATTATTTTATTTTACAACCATTTAAAGTTAAAACAATGCGCTTAATACGGTAGATACTTACCGGCTGTCGACCCGCCTAAGCTAGAATCCATTTGTCCGCTGCATTATTGTAAACCTGAAACAATTGTGTCTTGTAAGAAAACAAAATAATATTTATTCATCATAAAATTCAATTAACCATCAATTAAATTAAAAGACATTTTTCAAATATACAAGCTTTCGTAGAGCTTTCAACAAATATAAATTTAAAGAAAAGAAACATCTTTCCATACGTTCATTATTGTTATAACTCATTTTTAAGCTATTGCATAGCTTCTATCGCGGGCCTTGAGCGCGGGGACCGAATCCAGAAATTCCGTAACTAAAATGTGTCCGTTTGTTCTTAAAGCAAAAATTAGTTTTATCGTTTTAAATTTTTGAAGTGAAACTTCTTTATCGGGGTTGGAAAAAAATTTAGTGTAACATTTTTTCGTTACGCGTGACATTTTTCCGTTACGCGCCATCTGTTTCTTATCCCTACTACGCGTGATTCGACGTATTTCTGTAAAGTTGCATATAGTAAATTATTTTTTGAAAAATAAGGTCATAAAGAAGTTTCACTTCTTACGTGTGTACACTAGTACACGCACACATTTTTTTATTCTTACATAGTTACAGATCATAGAGTGAAAAGGATTATTTATAACCTCAAAAACAATTTATCCCAGCATTGCCAGACCGATCTTGTATAAGAATAGATCGGGGGATAGAAGAGTTAAAAGCCATTATTTCCAATGTCAACCCCGCTACCTTAGCGATAAACCGTGCAAGTTATCCGTACTAAACATTTTATTTACCTACAGTTGTGTTAAATACGACTTTTCTTAAACAAATTGCGACAGATCACGAGATCTTGGCTAGTTTACGAGGCTCTTAATAAAACTAGTGTAACGTTCATAAAATTCTCTTTCATTGCCACTTTATTGTACGTAAGAATTTAGTTTTATGGTCCATGTATTTCGTGTCCAATGTTGGTACTGGAGCAACCGTACTAATAATTTAAATGGTAAGGTAACACTATCCTTCAATTTGTTACATTTTAATATCTGAATTGCGAATTAAATTAGTATACATTTTAATGTACAAGGTTGAAATAAAAGTTTTTTATAGTGAGAACAAAACGCGAAGAAGAAATAGGTATATAATATGGAAAAGGTTATTGCACCCCACCTATCTGTTAAAGGTTATTACATCCCTTTTCCTTTTCTACTGAAAAATAAGAATAAATTTCAAATACTTTATGAACGATACTCTTATTATATTAGAGTACGCAAAAAATGATAACCTCTTCTATACACAAAATCTATTAATGAACCATGAGAAATGCAGATGCCCGGGACATGTATAGAGCACTTTACACCATGTCTATCATATTTACAAGCATGTTAGACAATTCACACAGCGCCATCTAGTTCCAAACTAAGTAAAGCTAAAGCTCTTGCTCTACGAAAACAAAACGACCAATATAACACAATGATCACGCATATCATAATATGTAACTATCTAGTGCCAAAATATAGTAAAAAATACCATTTTTTAGAAATCGGAATTGAACTTACAATGGTTCTAGTTACTACTAATTACTCCAACAGGATTTAAATCTATTTATATTCAGTAACGTATTTATACTTAGTTATATAACTCAAAGCCCCGTCTAAAGACATTCCCTTAACAAGTCGACGAAATAAACGCACATACACAACGAACACATGAAGAAGTTTGTATTTGCAACGTGTTTACTTGACACCGTCAGATTATAGCGTTGCAAAGCCAACTGAAGAACAGTGCAGCGCTTCAAAAAAGGCATGCATAAATCTGTGAAATGAATCAAAAGTAATAGGGGCCCCAGAATTGATTGAAAGTTTCATTCAAATAAATAAATTTGGCCCACATAAACTTTCTTACTTCAAGTTGTCATCAACTAAATAATTTAGAACAAAACTGAAAACAATTCAAGTAACAATAATATGTCAATTAGGTACTGGATCTGGTATTTCAGATAAATAATAATTATTGTATTCATAGCATTTAGATTTAAGAATATGTAACTTATTTACCATTTATGAACATATTATATTGATCATCCTAAATGAAATCGACAAAACATTCCTTTACGAATGACGGCGCGAAACTCTGTTTACACATTCATCTTTTATTACGTACGAAAACCACTACAGCTCCTTATGCATGTTTGTTTCATCATGTGCAGTCGGTATTCGCACGAATGTGTTAATTATTGAGTGTATCTATTAGATTTAAACATCGACGTAGACACACAGAGAGATGACCACTAAAAAGTGTCGTTAATCATATTCTTGAATATTACGATACATTTACAAAAATAGTATATTGTAAGAAATATCACGCGAGGCTGGGTTAAATATTAGTTTGAATGTAATAAGAATGTACTGCGATTCTACACAGCTACCTAATTGATGTAGGTAGTTGATAACAAATCGCAGCTAGTCACAGCTATCAGTTAAGTGAGGGTAGTTGGGTCAAACGTCGTATAAACAACGTCTGAGCCCCTAGGCACGATTCTAACGAATGCGCCACGAGTCAAAGGAACGCGGCAATTTATAGTATTCGACAGCTAAACATGTTCGGACAGGAAACAGTGACAATTATTCATCCACAAAAATATTAAATCAAAAGTTACGTCTAACAATATAGATATTATTATGATGAAATTCTAAAACTCTTACTATTTGGGGCCTAAGAATAGCTCTCACAAGCCCGAGTCCGTCCCACGCCACCGAAGCGTGTAAACAGTCAAATTTCACAGAAAAAACCCTGTGTCCGAGGACTTTCGCCCGACGATTTTTAAACTCGTCGCCGATGAGTAGAAAATTGCACACTTTTTAGTTTTTCCCTCTCCATCCTACTATTTTTATTGGTTGCACACTTCATTTTATAATTTGTGAATTTCTGATTGCATTGCGGACCAAGATTAGTTCGACACTTTTCTCACTAATTCTTATGAATTGCTAGCTTCATTTCCTCGTAGTTGTTTTTGAGCATTATTTTGAAATCGAATTCTCAGTACTGGGTTTTAACGAGGATTCCTTAATGAAATATTGATCCTTTTTATCCGTTTAAACGGAAAACCACCGCAGCTCAGGTTTATTTTCTAGTTGTTTTCGAGTTGGTCTAGACTAAATCTCTCGCTTAATTTCAGTATTAAGCACATCAGATTAGAATATTGATACTTTATTGGTTAAGCAAACTTTAATGAAATTATGGGAATTCAAATTGATTTTACCATCAATTTTCAGATTATGCTCATCAACACTTACCAATCAGTGAAGGAAGATGAGGAAGAAACCAGCATATTCAATAACCAAAAACTTCGACGATATAAGTTGGAAGGAGGCCAGCGAACATTGTGGATGAACATGATAACGATATCCTAAATAACAATTTTTTATTTAATAAAGTATTTATAATGTACATAATATGTGTAGATTATTCCATATCCTATAAAGCACCAGACAAACAGATACAAACCTATAACATTCCTTTTTAATTTTAAAATAAAATATGACAATGTAGAGCTAAAAGCTCCTGTAGTAATGTTATGAAGAACTAAAACTACTGATTCCTTTTACAATAACAAGCTATATTCTTTAGCTTTTTAACTATAATTAAAAATCATAATAAAGAATGTTACATAATATGAATTAAAAAATAAGAATCCTTTCCAATACTTAATAAATAAATGTGTAAGTTTGCTAGATATAGAAGAAAGCTCTTGCTCTTTCACACTTAAACTACTGGACCGATTTGATTGAAGTCTGTTTAAGATATTGCCTTAATATTTTAAGTAACAACATTTTAATTCTGCAAATTTATTTTACATACCCACGTTCAATGTGATAGTATAGTTATAAGTGATAGCAAAACTTCCAAAATAATAAATCGATTTGATACAGTTTTTGAAGTGAAACTATAGCGCGTTAAGAGTAAAATTTCAAGGTCGCGTCATGGCAATACCGTGACGCCATGGAGTAAGGCCGTTTTGGTATCTGTAATCTGGTTTCACTTCTGATACGTGTGCTGGGCACACAAGCAACACATATTACCTGTTTACATTTGCGAACCACCCACCATTGCGACTTATACGAACTAAAATATTAAAGAAAATTCATGATAAATGCCTAAGTAATGAACAGAATTCATGAGACTACAAGAATCGCCATATCAGCTAGTAAATAAATACTAGAAAATAACATACTTTTATGTCTTTTTTATTTCTTTTATTATTTGCGCATTAGATTGCCTATATCTGGCTACTGTGTCGGTACTAATAAAGCCTACATTTAGAAAAAAACAAAAATATTATTCTTGTATACTTAATATTATAAAGTTGAAGACATTGTTTGTTTGTTACCATAGACTATATACTTATTACAAAGATTTCTTACCCAGCTGAAATCTTCTGCATCCAAATTTTTTATGATTATGTTTTATTTCGATATAAAACTTCTTTTTTACGCATCCAAGATGAGGTTCAATTTACAAACATTATTTTTATATTTAATAAAAAAATAATAAATATGCCCTATTTATTTTTGACTATTTATGACGGGCGAGTGATTTAGTACTTCCTGGGACGAAAAACGATTTGGGACAAACAGGATGTTACGTCACGAATCTACGTCCAATAACTCAGAGTAGCAGACGTAAATTGGTAGCAGTTTCAAGACTCATAGATATATAAAAAGTACATAAAATATGATGTATATTTGTAGATTTTCTCGTCTTAACAATTAAGAACTAAATTAACGTCATGTTACATCAAAATATATCCTTATTATGAATCGGTATAGCAAAAATATTATGAATATACACATACTGCATGATTGCATCCTGCTCATCCTGATGGATAGTAAAAATACTAACAATAAAAGTAATAAAGTAATAAATTAGCATCTAATTTTTAAAACTTGTGAAAATCGATTGAGTAGTTTTGATTTCAATCGTTATAGACAAAAAATCTTTCCTCTTAAAAATGTTATTATAGACTAGCTGTGCCCCGCGGTTTCACCCGCATTGCTCTACTCCTGATGGTCTTAGGGTGATGATATAGCCTATAACCTTCCTCGATAAATGGGCTATCTAACACAGAAATAATTTTTCAAATCGGACCAATAGTTCCTGAGATTAGCGCGTTCAAACAAACAAATAAACTCTTCAGATTTATAATTATAGATTATTCAATTTAAATAAATATACGCTACTGAACATCAAGACAATCCCTTTAGCGTTTTAAGTATTTGACATACCATACATACAGACAACCAATATTAGTATATATCAATAACTATAATATTCGCTATAAAAATTACTTACAGCAGATACGATTTCAGTGTTGTCCGTCAGTTGATTGATCACGTTTCATATAACTTATTTCTTACTATCGTATTAAATAATATGAACATTATTAAATATAACAGCGAAGTAATAGATAAATAACTTTATCAATAGACTCATATTAAATGTGAGAAATATGAGTAAATATTCTTTATTTTTCAATATACTTTACTTACGTAACACATAAAGTACCTATCCCACTTATCTACATATATTTATGGAATGTCTACATTATAAAATGTTTCATTTGTTAATTTTTGGAAATATAAAATTTAAAACGTTATTAATGTACCTATATTTTATTATTAGCTAACCTCCCGCGGCTTCGCCCGCTTTGTCTAAAACCTAATAAATTATATATACTAAAACCTTCCTCTTTAATCACTTTATATATTAAAAAAAACTGCATCAAAATCCGTTGCGTAGTTTCAAAGATTTAAGCATACAAAGGGACATAGGGACAGAGAAAGCGACTTTGTTTTATACTTTGGGCGGCGCCAATCATCTCAGCTTTCTGTACGATGACGCGCAAGCTCGTTTGCCGACCTATACATAAAAAAAAATTCTATGTAGTGCGTAAACTAAAAACATGTCCATTTCACCATAAACATTCATAGAAGAAATGTATCCATTCGCTAACGAATAAAGATTGATGAATGATGAAAATCAAGTATAAGTACTGCAACATTTCTGTTTCTTTTTAAACTGTTAATTAAACTGTTCAACTGTTTTAACATTTCAGATATACAAACAAAACAATTACCTGGTACCGAAAAAAGTAGTGAAACTTACGATCGAATATTTTGTTTATATAGTCATTAAAAATTCCATATAGTTCGTTATATACGTTAAGATATATCGGCTATAATATATAAAGGCTATATATTTAGAAACGGGCTCTTATTGAATTTTTAATTCATCTATTCCACATCCCGTATAACTGAGCGATTTCACTCCAACTTGACCGTGATGTTGCTCTGCGTTATTGGAGCATGCCGCATTATGCCCGACCGGCTCTGCTTTGAATTCTTTTTGTGCAGCCTTTAAATATTTCGATGCAAGAAATTTTTACCTCTGACGTAATAAAATATAAATGTATTTCCAAGCAAAAACGTAGAAAGAGTCAAATTGTTAGACTTGTTTTGGAATACTGAATAAAATACAAAGTTTTATGCATTTTATTTTGCGAATTCAGTTATTTGTTTGAAGTATAAATTGAGCAATAGTTTTTGTATAAAGAATTGAACGTATTTCAATTCATCAGTGTTTTATTGTATCGTCTATTTGCTGAAGCTTTGAAAGCAGCAAAGCATAAACTAATCTTGCATCGATATTGTAATTCTGAAATTGTTTTCACATGTAATTGCGATTTTTTAATATATCTATATGTATATTTCGTAATGATACCTAATATATGTATGTGTGTATATGATATTTAGTTGTAACTATGTTACGACTACGAATAGAGATACTAAACAAGTTATATTTGAATGTATAATTAAATTCCTCACAATCGAAGCCGGGAGCAAAATCTAGTACAACAATAAACAAAAAAAAACTTTTAAAAAGGTTACTATGTTAAAACCGCCACAGAAGTTTCAAACGAGACGCCAAAGTGACAACTCTAAGTAAGTCAGCGCTGGAACAAGGTTAAGAAATTCTATTTTTACAGCGTTTTACTTTATACGTTTTTCTATTGGACGCGCTCATGGAGTACTTTTAAGGGCCGGTGCACATGCCGCGTTGAAACGCGCTTTATTCACACGTTTGGAAAATAAAAAGTTTTATTTCTTACTAGCTTTCCACCCGCAGCTTCGCCCGCGCAGTCAAAGAAAAACCCGCATAGTTCCCGTTCCCGTGGGATTTCCGAGATAAAACCTATCCTATTTCCCGGGATAAAAAGTAGCCTATGTCCTTTCTCGGGTATCAAAATATCTCTATACCAAATTTCATGCAAATTGGTTCAGTAGTTAAGGCGTGATTGAGTAACAGACAGACAGACAGAGTTACTTTCGCATTAATTATAATATTAGTATGGATTTAATTCCATACACAGCGGTTAAATCAAAAGACTAGTCTAGTGCAAGAGAAATTTTTATCTATTAAAACTAATGATTACATTTTAAGTATATGATATAGAAAAAATATGACTATAGAAAATTACCTGAAAGTGTCGTTACAATTGAATAAATAAATATGCGTGCTAAAACCTTCAAAAATACTCCGCATTCAACCACTACACACTCTGACGGAGTAGGAGACCACCAAGACCGAAAACATTAGTACTGAACCAACCGCTCTATGTTCTCTCACCCAACTTCATTACACCAAGCTTAAAAATAATTGACCCAACTAACGAAGCAAACAACGTAACACTATTTAAATGCAAATACTACCAATATATTAAGACCGAAACTTCGTGAGAATGAATGTGAAGATGTTTATTGCTCTTTTACGCAAAAACTTCAAGACGGATTTCATTGAAGTTACTTATGCTGATGGATTATGGTCTGGTATAAAATATTTATGACTTTTTACTTCAAAAGAAGTAGACGAATCCGCGGCAACAACCAACTTCCTATACCTATATCGTTAGTAATAAGAATAACAATGATGTTACCCTCGTAGCCGATAACTACGTCGTAGCACTTTTCGTAGGTGATTAAATTGATGTATTTGTGTACTTGAGCAGGTGGATATACCACATTCTTCTGAATGTTTTTTGTAGATCTACGGGCAAATAAATGAAGAAATAGAACCCTAACCTGTGCTACGCTTTAACCGTGATGGCGGGACGCACTGACAAAAAAAAGTGACACAAATTTTATTCCATTCTTAATCCAAAGATATAGGAAAACGGAATGGCCAGCCGTCAACATAATTCTTGTCATTTTAGTATTTGGCCCGGTTGGTAAAGCCGTCAATCGTGAATCAACCGCTGGCTCTAGGGAATACTTCATGTGATTACAGCTTATAGCCCGAGAGCTGAGGGACGAATTTGCTTTGAGATTTTATTTTCTGTGACGAACACAAGGTTCTTATGGAAAATAAGAATGTTGGCAGGAGATAAGAAATAACATGCATTACTACTACGTCATACAGTACATGTGTGATGGAATAATGCCAATTATAAAATACTATTAGTAATTGTTTTGACAAATAAGTTTAATAGTAATGGTTTATTCATTGAAATGACTTCATTAAGGAGAGACAAATGATCATTTTCTCTTTTAGTTTTAGATATAAAAATATCTTTAATAACTAACTCTAACTCGCATTAGAATATACATTTCTTTATGTCACATCAGTCTATAAATCACAAGAACTTACCAATTCGATGTCTCTATAGATACAAGAAAACTTAATTCATCTAAGAATTAAAACAAACAAAAACTAGAAAGCATCGTCTTAATTACATTACCACAACCAGATAAACGTAACACAATCCGTGCAACATCATTAATCCACCATAAACAAATTAGTCAAATTAACCGCCGGCTCTCGGGCTATGCGTTTTAACTAATCAGCTAGTCTAGCTCAAAGGAAGCGTTTCTATATTCGCTAACAAGGTTTATACATCTCACAATCCTATTATGGCCGGTCCGAGCTGAATTACAAATAAGTTTAATTAACAAGCTGTAACTTGTACGATTAACTCGATTAGTTTAGAAATTAATAGCTTTTAACGGATTTAAAACGTTTATACGTCGTATTTTTACTACTACTACTAGTTACTACTACTACTAGTAGTTACTACTACTACTACGTTGTATTTTACTGGGTTTTGTTATTTACAGCAAAGTTGGTCAAACAAACAGTGTGTTTCGGAATTACTTAAAAAAGCGTTAAAGTTTTAAGCACTAACTTCCTCTGTGTTTCATATGTTTCACAATTCTGCTGTAAGCTTAATGTATTTGAGGTTATTTTTTTAAATTACTTTCTGTTATAGATTCTTAAACTTTCCCCTGATTTGGATATTGCTATCTATCTACGGTGTAACCCAGGAATATGCTGATAAATCTAAAATTACGATTTCAAGTAACATATTATTTCCATACATAAACTAGCAAAAGACAAATTTATACTAAAAGAATTCATCCATTTCCAACGCCACTTAGTGAAACATTCACTATTTGTCCCACAGCAAAACACAAAACACTGCCAATAAAAAACGTCTCAAATGCAGCAAAATACACATTTTACAACAAATTTAGACATGCCAAGTGGAGACAAAATATCAATAATATCCACAAGAGTCGGGGAACTAAAATCGTTCCACAGATACGCAAATTGATTCAATTTTTCGCGCGAAATTGTATCCTTGGAGCGAAAGCGCGGGAATGTAAAGTCAGTGTTACACCAGCGAGATATCTTTGTCCTTTTGGCAAGGTAGAAGTAGATCTCGTGTACAAAGGCTTTATTCGCTAAAAAGGCCGGCTACACATCTGCAAAATGGAAATGTCCGCAAAAATATGATTTGCCGTAAATATGTCAATTGTGAACACGATCAAACCAAGGATCAAACTATTTCCATATGATATTTGTACCACAATAGCTTTAATTACTGCAATTATACTTTTTTGTAAGCGCCATCTGTTTACAAGCTTTCAAAACTTCTAAAATAATACTCGTGAAGAACACTAAATTATGCTAAAATGTGACTTTTGAAGTTAAACATATAAAAGAAACACGTATCATGCCCTAGGGGCTCATTATGTGACTTAGTACCTAATTCATTTTAATAAAACCACTTTTTTATAGCTATATATCTTCACGGCAAATGAATTATTTTATTATTCTGACGACAAAAGTTGTTGTGCCAGGAAATCCTTATCACTTAAGAACATATAAATTAATTTACGACCTATTCTCACACCTATCGAATGTACACAAAAAATAGCATAAAAATCTGTCAAGCCTAACGCAAGAGTTTGGTAATAAATACTATGGTACCGTACAATTTTATTGAAATATACAATTCTAAGCCAAGGATACGTATCTTAAGAAACAATTTATGTCTACAGTAATAATATTTGGTATCATCACTACCTACATAGTATAAAACAAAGTCGTTTTCCGCGTTGTCAGTATGTATGTATGCTTAGATGTTTAAAACTAAGCAACGGATTTTGATAGTTTTTTCTAATAGATAAAATTATTCTTGAGGAAGGTTTTAGTATATATAATGTATTAAGTTTTCTAGAAAGCGAACGAAGCCACCCGCGGTAAGCTAGTGAAACTATCACATTCGTATGAAGATACCTTATAGCATGGTTTGGGGAGACCATACATATCAATCTCAAGAGAGCTTCGCTATTCCAATCCTTTGTCGCTCCATCTCGGCTTGTAACATTCGGTATAGATTTCAACCAATTCAAGAGCTGTGAAGCTTTCATCTTGAAACCAACACCTTCATTGATTTAGAAATAACTATAGATATACGAATATTTAACTGTAGATTCCATGTTTCACTTTGAATGTATATGAAAAACCTTTCTTTAACAGCAAATCATTGGAGATTTGTTAAATAATATTACAGTTTATTAATATAAAGGAACTAGCTTTCCGCCCGCGGCTTCGTCCGCGTTTTCCTCACATAGTTCCCGATTTCCGGGATAAAACCTATCCTATGTGTTAATCAAAGTTACCCTCTATATGCGTGCTAAATTTCATTGTAATCGGTTCTGTAGTATTTGCGTGAAAGAGTAACAAACATACATACACATACACATACATCCATCCTCAAAAACTTTCGCATTTATAATATTAGTAGGATAGGATAGTGTTTATGGAGTAAATACATCGTAATACAATGTTACTGTTATTTTTAAATCTATACTAGCGGTCCGCCCCGGCTTCGCCCGTGGTACATATTTACGTTTTCTCTACATAAAAACCATCCTCGTACTTCAAGGAATATAATAAAAAAAGAATTATCGAAATCGGTTCAGCCGTTGTCGAGTTATGCGCTTACCAACACATTTTGCGATTCACTTTTTTATATAAGATGAATCATGTTTGTCTGTAAATCTATTATTATATTCAAATATAGGTAGAAAATGTAAAAATAAACTGTGTAAACTGTGTACCGATGAAAGTTAATTTCTTATCTATGGTTTGGTGCTTGTTCCATTATTTAATAATGTTGTAGTTATTCAATTAATATGTCCAAAAACTTATATTATATTATAATGATTGCATAATCTTAAGTTACCATAACAGAAATAAAATGGATCTTGTAAATTTTTTTTATAAAAACAGTTCAATTCAGGAATACAATTTATTATACTTGCCCATTAAATAAACCGGTATTCTAAGTCAAAAATATCCTATTTTCTCTCAAAAACATCAGCTCGTTCAAACCACTTATCTTACTTTTACAAAAAGCGTCCCATCAAAGTCTGATCTTCGAAAAAAATGTTAGTTAGTGAACGTGACTCATGTACTCAATTCAGGCAATACAGAAAACCCATTCCGCCCCGATCACTAAATAAACCCTTTAAAAATGTACCCGATACGACAAAACGGTACTTTGATGTACGTAAAACTGATCATAAAACACCGCAGAGGATAAACAACCTTGTGTCTTGAATGTCCCTCACATTATACATTATGGTGCAATAAAATATTAAGTTTTAGTGTTCAACGTTAGAAAGTCACAACAGTGACAAACTTGAGTCGCCTTTAAAAATAAACGAGGTGCCTCGTAAAGAAACTGATCGATTTGATATGACAGTTGTTCTATAAATAAATATTTTGAGAGTTTTTCGGTAATTTATACAAAATAACGGTTTAAATTAAGTTAAATATAGTTATGACATTGTGAAATTATAGTAGATTAATAATTTATTGTTATTTTTATTTGCATAACTTACTCAACAACACACAGTTGAAACGCAATAAAAGATGCTTTACCTTTTAAGTGGAGCTTATATACCAATTAATGTACAGAATTTCCGATATATATCCATTTATTACAGCAAGTAAAAGTAATACACATAACATATAAACACAAAATTTCGCATCAAATACGTGAAAGTAAAATAAAATCCTGTATTAAACCATCACGAATATATTATTACCCACTTATACCTTACGTATAAGATTCCACGTACCGAATCCCTAGCCTCCTTTTCGAAAACCGGTTAATAAACCAAACCGTCCCTTAACGTTTTATATTAATAATCATCTTGAACACCACAAGAATCTACATAACACCGTCGAACCGCCATAAATCTTGCCTAATTCACGCGAAACCACACTCAATGTTCCCTACATAAACTCGCCGCTAAGGAAGGAAATAAATATGATTAGAGCCTCTCCGGATCCATTATCTAAGACGATACGTTATAACTTTGCTTCTATACACCAGAATCGATAGACCTCCCCCACCCCCCACCACAAGCCTCGAACCGAAGACAGCGGGAGCGATGAAGGCGCACCCACGGCTCTTGATATACTGGTCGATGGGATCCTGATCGAACTTTGGTTATGAATTGGTTCGAATTATAGTTTTAAAAGGGTATACGGAGTTTGGTTATTAATAGTTTTGATTGTTTAGATATCTCTGTTTAGTTGTTTGATTATTATTTGTATTCATATGATACTTTTTGATAACATCTGTTGATATAGGAGTTTATTATCCTACAACACATTTACAAAGATCGATTTAGGCGATTTCTTTTAGCATTTATGAATAAAATCTAATTGAACTTGAACGTTGAATTAATCTTATAATATCATAATGCCCGTATTTTGTTCTTACTGCTATAAAGATTTTCATTATTCTACAAGTAAAGGCAATTGGATAAACATTTGTATACGTTATTTTTTGGTGCACCTGAAAATCCATTCCACCATCTTAGGTTCAATTTATACCTAAGTGTTTCTTGTTGGGTTCATAAGTATATTACTTCTTAAACAATAAATCATATCCAATACAGTAATACGAAACAAGATATATGTGATATCATCTATAGCAAAAAAATGTGTGCGTGTACTAGTGTACACACGTAACTTATTTTATTACTTATTTTTCAAAAAATAAATTTATTATATGCAACTTTACAGAAATACGTCGAATCACGCGTGGTAGGGATAAGAAAAAGATGGCGCGTAACGGGAAAATGTCACGCGTAACGAAAAAATGTTACACTAAATTTTTTTCCAACCCCGATAAAGAAGTTTCACTTCAAAAATTTTTTGAATCAATTTTATTATAAGACAGAAAGCTCATGGTGTCTTGTAATCAATTAGAGTACGTTAATTATTTATTATAATACACTATTATTTATGACTAGCTGCTGCGCGCGGTTTCACCCCCGTGGCTCCTCTCCTGTTGGCCGTAGCGTGATAAAATATAGCCTATAAGCTTTCTCGATAAATGGGCTATCTAACACGGAAAGAATTTTTCAAATCGGACCAGTAGTTCCCGAGATTAGCGCGTTCAAACAAACAAACTCTTCAGCTTTATAATATTAGTATAGATTATGTATTTAGAATTTATAAACTGTTTCATTTCGTTTCATCTGTTAAATAATGCGATACTACAAAAGCGCTCTACACATTTCAATTTTTAAATTTTAAAGCAGCTTAGTTGATTAAAACCTACCTGCCTATATTATGATTGAGTTTAATAAAAAATATAAACTTAACATTTTCTGATTCAATATAACAACTTCGTATTAATTATCATCATTCTTATTAAAAGGGTGTTCAATATAAAATCAGGGAACGCTAATGAATTTCTTATCACCGCCGCGCAATAAATAACAAACAAAACAAATTACTACAAAAACAGCTAAACTTGTAACAAATTGCCGGTTCCGTAATAATTATAAATAACTTCTCAAAATTCTGGCAATTAATCATAATATAAACAATATCAGGCACCGGTGCTAATAAAATAATAATTAATAATATACAATCACTGGGTCATTAGTTGGTAACAGTTCGGAATCGAATAAATCAAAAGTGGGATCT